>KN823051.1:115143-161575 GCA_000827465.1 Tulasnella calospora MUT 4182 | reverse complement strand
GAGGATGAAGGGCGTGTTCCTACCGAGGGCTAGGTGCGTTAGGCTCGTTCATTCCTTTGAGAAGCTACGCACGAGTCCTCACCGGCCAAGTCCACAGAGGACTGGGAAGATGTCGAGAATACGGACAGGCGAGAATGGGTATACACCGGGCCCTGCATGCTGTCTGGCGGGCAAGGGCGTAATGGCTGGCCGAAGAACGCAGTCCAACGTAGAACCGAAAGGAGAGTCTGACTAATCTGTGCCTGGGTCTTTCTCAAGACGGTTCACCCCCACAGGACAAGAAATGCATACAATTACAAGGAAAGTCATGAGATACGACAAAATGAACCAGAGAGCCACAAAATCGCTATTCGATTCTACGGTCATTCTTGGCTATTTGCACCCGTCCGAATCCGCTTGCTGCGTTCTCGGGGGCCAGGAACTCCGCCACGACGACCCTGATAATTAGCATCATCGTTATTTCTTGAGCGTTTGATCCGATTACTTGTGCTGGTCGTCCGCTCAGCTGATCCTGGATGTTGAGGAGCTGATAGGGAACCAGACACCGGAAGCTGAGATGTTTGGCCGCGAGGCGCAGGTTCATCCAAACCCGCACTGGAATCTTCATCGACCGCGTCCGCTTCACTAACAATTGCGCCAACATCGTGATTTTGAGGGTCGGGGTTGGTTCCAGATGACAGGTTAGCGAGTGCCACTTCGTGTTTGGTTGTACAAAGAGCTGCAAGCTTGGAAAGGAAGTTTCGGATCGAGAGCCACCTTCCCGGGAGACGAACTTCTTCGATATCGAACGAGAGGATCAACTTCTTTATGGCGTACAGCGTCATTATATCGGAAGACCGTAAACGCTCTAGCCTTCCCTTGCACTCTGTAATCACGTCGAGTTCCTCCTCTGGCGTGTTTTCCGACCGTTCGCGGCTCGCACATCTGAAAACTGCGTACATCGCAACCCAGAATAGAGACTCCACGTCATGGTGTATCATAGATAGAGGTGTTCGTTTATGGTTACGGCTAACGAAAATGGCCGCCATGAAGGGTAGAGTGCCCTTGACGAGACGGGAATAAGCAGGAGCTAATGGGGGGGAATAAGGCACCTACAGTTATATGGTTGTGCTCCACGGAGTCGGAGGGAGGCAGTTTTGTAGTAGGATCGATTCTCATTGCGAGTCCAAAGTCGGTGAGAAAAGCACGATGGCCCGGGACGGGGTTTTCATCGGCGGAGAGAAGAATGTTTCCTTCAGAGATGTCGCGGTGCAGGATGTTATGGTCATATAGAGTCTTGAGAGCTGCAAGAGGCGACTTTAGGATTATACACCACAAAGGAATGACGCGGCGACATACCTACGGCGATGTCCCGAACGACGTGGACAAGTTGCCTTGGAGTTTTAAGCTCCGACAGAGGCCTTCCGACCTCCTGCAGAACAATACGAACCAAGACCCGGTGACAAAGATCGTCCAACGGGGCAACATCCCCTTTAAGTTCCTTCCTTTCCAGCATTACTTTGTTATCCGATGTTCGGGCTGTTCGGGTCCAAGTGGCGTGAACATGGTGGGGTTCTATCGGCAATGAGGCATCTCGGGTACGACAGAGATCTTCGAAGTAGATCATGTGAGAAATCCCATATTGGATACCCCTCATCTCCTCGTAGAACCATGCTTCATTGGTGCGAGTTTCGTCATGCCAGTTCTGCTTGATCGCATTGTATTCGGGTGAAAGCTCCGAGCCGATGATCAACTGGGCCTTCCATACTTTTGTTGAACGACAGAAAAGGAAGTCGCGGGCATCGCATAGCATATCGTCGTCGAGGAGGTACTGAACGGGTTCTTTGGCTGGCGTGCGGGGGCATTCTTGAAGATTTTCGTTGACCTGGCACGGAGTGATGGTGAGAATCGTTCGGATCCCGCCATTGCTCGGGATTGCTTGCGAATAAAGCACTCGGCCAGCATTAGAGAATGCCGGGTCGTAACCCAGGTCGGTGGGGGACATGGATGCCAGTCGTCCGACTACCCGGATGAGGCTCAAAGGATTTTCGTGGAAGTCGATGAGTGGAGTCACGTAGCAAGCGGCAGAGTCCCACCTCGCTACTCTGAACGTACGGCCGGTGATGGTGAGCGTGAAGATGAAGTTCCGATCGAATTGCTCCAGCTTGATACAGCGCGCGTAACGTGCCGCCTGAAGGTGGGGGGTCTGGACGTCACGCTTAACTTCGATGGCGACTTTGATGTCCTTCCAGCCAAGTGGATCAGGCGGTTGGGGGTTTTCTGAAGGAAGTAAGACGAGCGCCAGGTCGGGTCGGAAGGAGTCCCTCCCCTCTGGTTTGGTGTACCGCGGCGGGCCCGGCGGTACGACGAAGCGTCGTCGAAGGTAGAGGGGAGCAAGCTGCGAAGGGGACTCGCTTGCTGTCGAGAGCTCGCTTTCCGTCGAGGATGCGCCATCGCTTCTGGAATCCGCTAGAGGCCAAGTTTGGGTTGCCTCTGGCCACTCCTTATCGATTTCGTTCTCGATCCCAAGGTGGTTTCGGTAAAAATGATTGATGAAGTTGAGGAGGGAGCACAGCGGCTCATACATTGGATCTTCGTACTGCGCGTCTGCTAGATGGCGGAACTGTTCCGTGTCTTGGTCATAGGTAGGTAGACGTTGCGAAATTGCCGTGCTGATGGCCTCGTAGCTGGTGCCGTCAGGATGTTTCGACCCCTTCAGCGCTGACCGCTCGGCTTTAATCTGCGATTTGAGCGTATTCTTGAAGGCGTCGGAGTCTGGATTTTTGAGGGCGTCCAAGCACTTGTCTGGCCAAGCATCGGCCTGGCTCCCCAAAAACGTGCGGAAGAACAAGTCCGCGTCGATTTCAAGGATGTTCTCGTCCAGCTCCTGCGCAAGAAACAACTTGATTTCATCCTTTCGTTCGGAGTTCCGAGTAGAAGCAGGCAGTAGTTTCCGGGGCGAGAGACCGGACGGATTGAGAGACCGAGTGGGATGGGACGTGGTTAGGAGGATTCATGGGCAGTGAAGGGAGGAATTTGGAGTTACCTGTTCACCATCCTTCCAAGATTCCCAGCTACTTGTAGCAGTTGATCGGGACATGAGGCTGGAGGTCCACTGGTGGAGGTAAGCGTTGGTTGGGAGTGTTTCCGCCGTGGGAAGTTGTTCGGCGAACCTTGAAATCACCCAACGAAGTATTCCCTAACTTGTCAAACGCATTGTGGGGACACACGAGGCCGATCCTTTGTTCCAGTATCCATCCTAGCAACTTCCTGATTTAGCTATTATTGCATGTGCTTTGTTGTTCCATGTCTCGTTTCGCCCAGGAGACTATTGGTGGTATCAACATTTTACCCTTGTGATCCCCGCAGCTCCGGTGGGGCGCCTCTGAAGACCCTCGTGGTACTCTGAAATTCTTCTTGTACTGAGATTGAGGTCGATACAACTTCTCCAGAGCAGCCAACTTCTTACAGAGATGCGAGTCTGTTATCCCAAGCCTCTGGGGTCCGGGCCTTGGATGTCGAGGACTCGCCCGCTGGAAAGTTCATACGACCGATGCGGCTTGAATTCAACATGTGTCTTTATCTTTCACCAAGCGACAGAATGGGAGATCCTCGTCCGAGCAGACCTCGGGACTCCAATCTGTCCTTCTGCCCCATAGCTGCTCACACTTTGTTCGATTTCGCTTGCTACGCCCTCAAGCGCTAGCACACCACCGCCACGATCGTAAGCACGACCGCCATTCGTTCTTGTGTATTTTGCCATTGCTCCGAGCAAATATACTGGTCGTCAGCTCAGATGATCCTGGGGCTTGAGGTGATGATAGTGAACTGGACTTTGGAACCCACGTCCAAGGCAACACTTGAGTCTCCGTCTCCCGCGTCCGCTCGATTAACAATTGCGCCAATATCATGATTGTGAAGGTCAGGATTGGTTCACGATGATAGGATAGCCAGCTCCACATCGAGTTTGGTCGTGCAAAGATATGCAATCTTGGAAAGAAAGTTTCGGATTCGTAAGTTGGAAGACCGCAACTGATCTCGCCACCCCTTGCAGCTCTTTCCTCACCAATGACCCCAAAGATTTTCCTCGTCTGCTGAGTTATCTCGCGTAGAAAAGATACAATTCGAAGCACAAGCCGACGGAATAGCCATTCGACAAAACCGCGACACTGATACATCATGTCCGGACAACCTGGTACTGCCAATAATAGTAAAGTCTTACCCACATTGGGTCTAGGCCACGCGGATTATCTGCAATGTTCGTAGAATGAAAGCGGAAGAGCTTGCTGACCGTGAAGTCAAAGTTGTTACTGTAATACAATATCGAATTGAGGAACAATTCCTTGCAACGACAGTCTAAGGCGTGCTCGGGGATGCTGCGAAGGTCCGCAAACGGGCCTCGATGAAATAGTTGAATCGGACCTTCAAGCGCGAGGTATGAGAGGAAGTGCGGTTGGGTGTGAGTGATCGGACATACCACGCGATCCCGTCCAATTTCGTTCTCGAAGTAGCTCAGTCTTTGCTCAGAAGTCATCTCATGAATGATAGAATCCAGGTTCACCAAGCGGAGCATAGCGATGGACGCGAAAAGATTTAAACCTTGAAACGATGCGAGTTCTCCCTCTCCCTAGGGGCAGAACGTTAGTGTTTACCTCGTTGAGGAAAGGCGGGTAATACCTCGTAGGCATCATCGACCAACCAGGACCTATCATCCCATGGACCGCTCATAGCACTGTTACTATCCGTCTGGCAGTCTTTGACTCTAGCATCACCAAAGATTCTCGCATACTGAGCGGACTCTTCCTCATCCAACGCAAAGGCTATGTCAACTCTGCAGCTTGCCAACTTTTCACTTGTTGATTCTGCTATTACCAAGGAGCGACGAAGATGCTTGAAGGCTTTCAATATAGGTGGGGAGAATGCGTATGGAAGAATAACTCCCTCGGCGAGATCTTCGTGCTTTGGGATTCGAGAGCCATCAAGGCCACTCAGATAAGCAGTACGTGATTTCGACGGGGGATACGCTTCAAAGACGAGAAGAAGTCTTGAGTATGCGGATGATAGCCTGGAAACCCGTGCCACAACATCATTAGCTTCGACGGGTAACGCCGCTAATGTGAGGTAGATGATAGCAGCCCCGGCATCAACCATTAGATCGATATCGGCGAGGTTTGGTCGTTCGACCAGATAGACTTTGACAGACTCTGAAGCTAGGTGATGGCAGATCCCTCGCTTCTGGATCATGTCGCATGTGGCGATGTACTTGTAAACGATGGTCTGAGAAAGCGTACGAGACGCCTTTCGATCGATGTGAAATGAACACTGAGCAAGTACTTCTCCTGGAATGTTTGGTGGCTCTTGTGGATTTTTTGGAGATGACTGAGGGCTTGGAGGGTTACCTTGATGAGGCGAAGGCGTGATACCCTGGGCATTCTCTATTAGCTGAGACCTTCCTCGGAGATTCAGGAACTGAGAGAGCTTGGTTCTGTTAGAGTTATTTGTGAGTTCATTTGGTTCCACCGTCGCGGATAACAAAGCTCTGGCACTCGTTCTAAATGAGGGTGGCTCTGGGGCCAAGCGAGTAGAACTTCGGGTCGGAGCTTGGGGAACAAGTGGTGGAGTAACTGCGGCTAATTTGGGGGTGTCGGGTGGTACGAACTCTGCGTAAGATGCTTGGGCGCTGTCTAGATGAGGGGATTGTTGGCGTGGAGATTCCGGCACTATAGCGCTGGGCTTGTGATTGCCTTCATCGAGCATTTCAACGTCAGTATCTTCGAGCTCATCAAGCTCTTCGTCCTTATTGCCTGATGCCTGTGGTGCCGAACTGAGCTGAGCTGATGCCAGTCGTCGAGTTTCAAGTCGGGTCAGAAGAATTTGTGCATGTGCCTGGTCTCCGGCATGAGAAACGTCGTGCGAGGCTGTCGGGTCAGAGTCTTTGAATCTCTCTAACCCTTCATCTAGTGGTCCAACGAGTAGCCCTTTTGCTTCTTGAAGGAACTCCGTAGATTGCGACTCAACTAACAGGTCGCCGTCGACGCCTGCAGTACTCTCCAAGGTAGGTATTATCGATTCCCCTGTAATGAAAGGGCTGTTGCATCATCAGTCAGATGCGTGAAGCAATATCAATTATGCGGAGGATCAATTACCTCCAGGACAGGTTCATTCTCAGACCGCCCACTTTTTTCAAGCCAAGCTTGAAGCTCAAGCCTTCTTCCGGAGCGTCACCGTACTTCGGAGCAAGTTCTCCCTTTTTGACGGGAGGAGCGATCATGACTGATAGGTGAGGTATGGTAGGGAGGGATGAGCTTCGTCCACAAGGGTCGGATAAGTCGGGTACTACGACATGAGAGCATGTCAAGAGGGCGATCCAGTCGCAGGGCAAATCATCAGGACCGACCATCCATAAGAAAGGAATCTTTCTGCTCCATTTTTTCTTTTAAGATCAATGAGAAAGGATCCTGCGCTTGAACGTCTTTGTAGACCTGGGCGAGGAAGCTGTCCGCGTCGTCCAAGCCCATCTGGCCCTCTGTATTTGAGGCTGCAGCGCCGACGACTGAGATGGGCCTCTCGTCCAGTGATTCATTACTCCATTTGGATGGAAACTGAGCGTCTCCGGGGATGGAGTCACCAACAACGTCTTGCATGCTAGGGCAACGATGATTTAGCCTCTAAACAGGAAGTCCATAATTGGGATAGGAGAGTTGACTGACGAGGATATACCGGTAGCTTTGGCTATCACATCAGAGATGGGCCGACCAACTTGCTTTGAGCGAGGAAATTCGACTTCCTCTGGCCGAGGAAGGTATTGTAAATCTGTGAAAAGAGTCTGGGAGAAGCGACTCACCCATTCTCCATTCATCTAATGCGACATCTGGCTCATCCGAGGAAGGGAACCAGTGCTTATCCGTAATCCCACGTTGGGGAGATGTCGGCGAGCTCGCATCAGATTTGGCGGTTGACGATGACAAGTCGGGCAATGCGTCTGAATAAGATCAGGGATGAGATGTTTCTTAACGTCAGAGCAAAGGATGAATGGCACACCCCATCCATTAACCAACTTGAAGCTTTCCTGAACGTAGTCTAACTCCTCCTGTTCCACATCGACTTTCCCTCCGATTAGTCGATGCACATCAGATAGGTCATTGCCCAAAATTTGGTTTTGCCGAACAAGTGACGGAGGGATTCTTGGGAATAGTGGTGGACTCATTCTGTATGACACGTTCGGGGTAGGATCATCGGAGGTTAAGAAGTTGTCGATCGCTGTAGGGACAGGATCCTGGCGACGAGAAGATGCTGCACGAGTCGGTCTGCCGGCAGAAGTGATCGACGTAGGGAGAGACGAGAGGAGACTTCCAATTTCTGTTTTTGTTCGCATGTCAAGAGAGAAACGCAGAGACCTAAGGATTGGGCCGAGGGGGTTCGTGTCAGTGTCATCCGACTGCCAGCTAAAGCTTCAGAGACAAGGCTTGTTCTTGGTTCACGGTTGGCTCCTCCGGTTTTGGAACGGGAACTGAACTGAGTTCTAGCTTCCTTCTAATATCTACAAGCGCGTTGGGGAGCACATCTACGCCCGTCCCGCGACCTAGCATTGGCGTTTGGCGCTTTGAACATCTCGATATAAGCAATTCCATTGGGTGGTGAGGACTTAGAGTATGAGTCGCTAATTTCGTATAATCAATATGGGAGCAGAATTTTCCAGAAGTGCTGGGTACTTACCTTCGTCTAAAGCGAATCGAGAGAGTTCACGTTCGGTGTAGGTGCGTTTGGCTATGCCTAGCTGTGTTTTCAGTTGTTTGAGCCACTGCAACACGGTTGCAGAAATAGCCAGCCGGTCTTCTGGAAGAGACAGTTCCGAAATGCTAGGGTTGTCAGAGAGTGATTCGATAAAGTACGTGGGTGGTCCGATGTCCGTCGGTCCAGTGAGGGGAACATGTCGAAGGATGCCCGAAAGAAGCTAAGGAAGAAGTAGGTATTTAGAGGAAATAAAAAATTAAGTTAGTGTACGGACCATTTCTGCTTCTTGGATCGTATAGTCATCGGAATTAATTGCTAAATGCTGCTGGATGTGACCATTGAGATGTTCTCTGATTTGTTGGCGTGCGTCAGCTTCCAGTCTGTACGGAAGAGACTCCATTCGAAAAAAATGTAGGAGATTTCTGGGTTAGGAAGATGAAGTTGTGGCCGTTCTGGGGCGATGGTGGAGGCCTTGAACGAGGCTTTCGACACGTCCCTAAATGCTACCTTCAAGCTTAGGAGTCAGTCACTGGTATATAAACAATAAGCTTTCAAAATTCCTACTTGCTTTCAAAGAGTCCCCTTACCGTGTTCTAACTTTGAGTCAACAAGAGCTCAGAGTGACGAGAAAATGTTGGCGGATGGTGCTCGAGCTTGCTTGGTAATATTTGTTGTGTGGCAGTGGCTGCCGAAAAGTCGTCAACCTTAGTCCTTTATGCGCGTTTTCCGGAGCCTTCAGCACGTCGCAAGGCCAAGATCTTCTCTCGGTCTCCTTCACTCTCGCTTCGGCTCCACTCTCGCCGCGGTTCAAAAGACCTACGAGGTGCCACTACGGAACGCCCACGTCCAACCTCCTGCAACGCAACCTCCGACCTTTAGGCTCCGTCCGTATCAAGAGGAGTGCGTCAATTCATGCCTGAACACTCTAACAGACGACGATTCGCGAGTGACTCGGATTGGAGTCTCCTCGCCGACAGGAAGCGGCAAAACCACAATGTTTTGCACTCTCATATCTCGGCTACCGCCTCCTCCTGATAGGCCCAACGCAACGCAGTCCCTTATCCTAGTCGGGTCAATCGAACTAGCTCGCCAAGCCGCGGCCCAACTGCGAATTCTTTGTCCAGAGCTTACTGTAGAGATTGAGCAAGGACAGAAGCATCGAGCAACTGGTCTGGCGGATGTGTAAGCCGTTTCGACTGCCTTTTTTGTTTTTATTGTTTGAGAGGCCGGGTTATTCACTTCACATTCTGTCTTCTGCAGGACTGTTGCAACCTATCAGACGCTGAAGCAGCCAGAACGATTGGAGAAGTTTGACCCGAGTCGGTTCAAGGTTGTTGTCGTAGACGAGGCCCACCATGCTGTCGCGCCTTCCTATCTCAAAGTCCTATCATATTTCAACTCGGGGATAACTCAAACTGGCCCCCTTTCAACCGCCCCGGACCCGTCTTCGTCAAAATCAACGTCTTTAAACGTTCCAGTGGTGGGATTCTCCGCGACGTTCAGTCGACATGACGGTTCAGCACTGGGGCGCGTGTTCCAAAGTATAGTGTATCATCAAGATTTCTTGGACATGATGAAGGACCAGTGGTACGCTACTGGTGGACTGGAGATGGCTTGAATTTAATGCTGACCTGCTTGATAAGGCTTTGTCCGGTCACTTTTACCACCGTCTCAGCAAAGATCGACCTCTCTGGCGTCACCATTAGCACCAAAACCGGAGACTTTAATCCAACGAGTCTAGCCCATATCGTTAACACAGACTCGATCAATAAACTCGTCGTGCGAACCTGGCTGGATAGAACTGGTGGGTCCCGGATTATCGTTTGTCTAAATGATTGATGAGCTGACGTTGCTTTCGATCTCAGCGAACCGCAAGTCCACTCTCGTGTTTTGTGTAAATATATCCCATGTCAAAGCTGTGACAGCTGTATTCCGAGAGGCCGGTGTCGACGCTCGTTACATTACGGGCTCGACTCCTGTGGTGGAGCGAAAAGAGCTTCTGGATGGGTTCAGAAGGGGAGAGTTCCCTGTCTTGGTCAACTGTGGTGAGCACCTTTGTTTCTTTCGACCAATTGCATGTGCCTCTTGACAACCGATTGCACGTATAGCTATCCTCACTGAAGGCGCTGACGTGCCAAATATCGACTGCGTAATAATTGCACGTCCAACCCGATCTCGGAACCTCTTTGCTCAAATTATTGGGCGTGGAATGCGTCTGTCCCCAAACACGGACAAAACAGACTGTCGGATCATTGACTTCGTAGACTCCCTGAATCGAGTTGGGGGGATTGTCAGTGCCCCAACACTCTTTGGTTTGGAACCCGACGAAGTGGTCGACGGTGAGTGCCAGAGCTTCTGTTCGCTCCATCTCGAGTCTTCTCTGAGTGTAGACCTCATTCTTTAGCTTCAGAAGAAGATTCCGAACCCCGCGAAAGTCTCAAACCCGAATTGGAAGTTGACCCGGAAACTGTTTTCTCTTCGCCACGACGAATCACATCGCCAATTCCAGACCCCGAGTTTGTCACGTACACAGACCACGATGACCCCTTCTCCCTCGTCGCCGACGGGGCCGGCTCACCGCACCTCAAATCTCTAAGCCCAAACGCCTGGGTTCAGTGCGGTCCCACAACCTGGGTCTTAGAATGTCTTGGAAGGGGGTTTATCAAAATCGAACGGCTGTCCGAGGACGAACGCGACGACAGCGATGGACCACAACCTGCTTTCGAAGCGTATTTCGCGCCGACTAAGGCCGGTCCGCCAGGAATGAAAAGGACTGGGAGCCCGTTCATGAAGAAGCGGAAAGTTATGACCTCCGATACATTGGGAGAGGCTATAAAGGGGTGTGATAATTATGCTGTGAAGAAGGTTGTATTTGGGCCTATGGCTATGGGGTGAGTTGGTCGAACGCTTCCTGGACGGACCATTGGCTGACTCGCGCACTCTCCTCTCGAAGTCTCCTCCGTAGCGCAGCGTGGCGCCGTGCACCAGCTACCGAAGCCCAAAAAAAGCTCCTCAAAACGCGGTACAAGGGACGATTCGACGAGGCAGACGGAAGTGATAAGGGGACCCTAGATCGGGCTCTTTTAGCCGCACGCAAGGCAGCCCCATTCGATTCGAAGACGCTCACAAAGGGTGAAGCTGCCAATATGATCAATCGTCTCAAACATGGTGCTCAGGTCTGGCCATTATTTTCATGGGTTCATTTCATGTAAGGACTAACGGAAATGCCGATCTTTCAAAGGCGTACTATCTTCGTCGCTTGAAAACTGAGAAGCAAGCTCAAATCAAAGCTGAAAAAGAACGACGTAAACTCGAAGGACACGTTGTCCGAGTCGGGCCTCTGCCGACTTCGTTTTGATCCTACTGCTTCGGTATGGCCCGAAGACAGGCGCTGCTCCCAAGCGCATAAAACTCTCAGGCTTGCGGGCACGCAGCTCTAGCTGCGGCGTAGGGACACCGCTAAGACCGTAGTGCATCGACGCCGGTCCGCTGACTAAGACATGCTGACGAGTCAAGGTCGTTGCGTAATACCTGCCTTATAAGGAAGGTCGAACCCCGCAGTTCTTCCGAGCTCGGCAGGCCGTGTGCGCGTTCTTCGCTCAGCTTCGATGCTCCCTCACCGATCATATAGTATTTAGATAGCACCAAGACTCATATTTCTCTGACCATAAACCATTCCCAGTCCCCCTTTCCCACTCACTCCTCATCTTTCTTCAATTCCATTCATCAATATGAAGGTCCTCGCCGTTGGTGCCTCTCGACATATCGGATATCACGCCTCTGTAACATTACTCCAACAAGGACATTCCGTTTTCATTGCAGTCAGAAACCCTTCTGTTCTCGAAAACGATCCAGCCGTTCAGCCGTTTATTGCATCTGGCCAAGCGAAACTAGTCAAGTGCGACGCTCTTGTCGAGGATGACATGCGTAGAGCTTGGTCGGTCGCGCTGGAAGATGAAAAGCCCGTAGATGCTGTGCTGTTTACAGTCGGTGCGTTATATTGGAGCTATATCGTGCAATTCAGTTAATTCTAACTAACATCTCGCCGTTAGGTGCCCCAACTGCCAAGTTCTCACTGACGAAGGGCTTTGTCATCGACCCGATAAACCTTTGCACCGTCGGTTTCCTCAACACACTCTCCACCTACCCATCATCACATCCAAAACCCCGTGCCATTGCCATCTCGTCTCTTGGAGTGACGGCTGCTTCGCACTCGACTACATCGTTTCCTGTCCGGGCTTTCTTCAAACTCATCTGGGGCCCTCATCGAGATAAACTTGGAATGCATCGTGTTGCCGCGTATGCATCTGGTCGAACTTGGAGCGAAGAAGATAAGAAGAGGTTGGGCGACGAGAGCGAGCTCTTCCCCGAAGGTTGGCAAGCCAAACTCGAAGAAGGTAGTTGGGGTCCAAATAAGATCATCGTGATCCAGGCAGCGTTGCTGGGTGATGGGGTAGAGACCAAGAAGTATCGCGTAGGAGGGAACGAGCTGACTGGGGTATACTCGATCAGCCGACGAGATGTAGCGCACTCGATTACCGATGTGCTGCTAAAGAATTCGAACTGGGCTGACTATCCTGGAGGGGAAATAACTGTTGGTTACTAACTGTATGCATCGAATGTTCATGTATCGGCTACCTACGTTATCCGCTGTGAAAGTAATTCTTAATCATCGAACTCTTTTACTCCGCTGGTGAGGGCGGCGTGTCCTGACCGATCAGATGATGATCGAAGGTTCTCGTGACATGCTTCCGTCTACCGTTCCTTGATGAACTGAACCAATTGGGGAACCAGAAAATGCCAGTGATGTCATCAGGCTGGTGCGCTATCTGGACTTCGAGTGTGAGTGAGAGTCAGAGGGGTACTAGATTCCGAGGGGTCCCTGATGCCGGAGTGGCTCGACTTGGCATGGCCGACCCCAAACCGAAACAGTGGAGGTTACTAATTATAGCTCAATTGAAGCCCTCGACTTATCGGTTATCATCAACCTCGTGGGAAGTTTGTTGTATTGTCCACTCGAGATCGGTGGTCTGCTTGTCATGGACGTAAGCACAAGCCCGGTTATTCATGTAGCCGGAGCCGAAAGCCGCCAAGTCGGTCATCCATCCACCAGAATGACAGACAACTCTCGAAACCTCCAAGACGTCGGCCCGGATACGGGGAAACCGACAGAGAATATATAGCAATGGGATTGCTGGTCGCCTTTCTGATGCAATACCAAAGCTAAAGCCGCAAAACATCTGCATCTTCCTGCTACTCGACCTACCCGTTTCCTCTAATAGTTTCCTTGAGAGAGTACAATCAATGGACTCGGGTCGTAACTCAGCGACGGGCACCACTGTCGACGAACACTTTGAAGAAGACGCCTACATACACACAGAGCAAACCCGAAAGGAGTTGGGTCATCGTGAAGCTGAAGATGAAGCTCAAGCACCAACTGGCGCGCGCAAGTTCCAGCACGGCTGTACGTCGGTATCATTTTCTCGATCCAGTCACTTAGGCTGACACCGTTGTGCTTTAGTTTGGGACCCAGAGGTTGCTCACCTCCGCGCAATCTACATCAAGATTCTTGGCTTGACTGTCGTCTTGCTCATCTGCGCGATGTGGATATGCTTCTCCACTTATTGGGGATCTCTTGGCGAAACCGCAGAGCACGTCCCGAATCTCAAAGGATTAGTTATCAACCGAGACGGTGTAGACAGTATCTTGGGACAAGCAATCGTCACCGCCTTTGAAGCGAACTCGAGAGGCGAGGGTGTGGCACCAAAAGCGCACTTGACTTGGGTCGTTATGGATTCAAGCTCATTACAGACCAATGATGATGTGGCACACGCTGTGGTTGAGGAGCACGCTTGGTCGGCAGTGGTTGGTATGTACCCAGCCCGATTTGTACTGGCAACCAAGCAACTGACCCTCCCCATCCCTTAGTGAACTCGGCTGCAACATCCCTGCTGACATCCGCTCGCTCTTCCGGCAACTCATCGTACGACCCCCGCACGGCAATCACGTTCTACTACAACCAAGGCCGGAACGAAATCGCAGCCAACTCATTCATCGTACCTTACACCACGGCATTATTACAATCCACTCTCACTTCGTTTAACGCCAAAGTTAACTCCGAATTCTTTGGATCCCTCGCTTCAAGTACTACTGAGGCAACCCAACAGGCGTTGACGGCAATCACCCAGGCTCCTCTGACAGTCAGCCAGCCTTTCTCCTACGAGGCGGTAAACTTGAGACCGTATACCAAGACAGCATCTCAAGCCGTGTTGCTCGTAGGCCAGATTTACGTTAGTGAGTCTTCCGATGCTCGTCTTTCTTGGTTCTAGACCGTCGTTCTAACCAAAATCAACCAACAGTTATCTTCGCCTTTGTCATCACCATGGCACACGACTTTGCTCGTGGGATCATCTCACCGTTCCTTCGATTCTCTTCATACGCTCGAATGCGGTTGTTTGTGCCGTTGGTACTCTACATCCCCGTCAGCTTCTCATATGCGATGGTCAATTTGCCGTTCAAGCTTACCTTTGGCGCCAAATACTCCTACGCTGGAGGATTCTTCCTCTTCTGGGTATTCGTCTACATTGGCATGGCTGGACTTGGGCTCGCCACGGAAGCGATGATCACTTTCCTAACTCCCCGCTTCATCGCTTACTTCCTCGTCGCTCTCGTGAGTCTTTTTATTACGGCGATGCCACCCAGGCCACTAACTCCCAGTCGCTCCCGATAGATCATCTTCAACGTATCCGTAGCTTCAGTCCCAATTGCTCTGCAACCCTCTTTCTACCGATATGGCTATGGGTTCCCCGTGTTCAACCTGGCTTCAGCCATCCGTACCATCATCTTCAATACGAAGAGCAGGTTGGGCTTGAATGCTGGTGTACTCTTGGCTTGGCTCGTGCTCAGTATGGTTACGGTCCCATTGTTTACGTGGATCGTCAGGAGGAAGGATGAACGGGAAGAGAGGAAGAGAGTTGAGGAGGCGAAGGCGGTGGTGGCCTGAATTCAAAGTTGTGGACGAGCCGCTGCATCGTAACTTATTCGCACCATCATCGCTGCATTATACATTCGTACATTAGGTATCATAATAGAGACTTTGCTCTTGGAATGTGACTTAGACCTGCCAGCGAGCGCGCCGTCGAGACCCATGACGGCAGTCCAGATTTGTGTTCCAACTGGATCCTGATACCAGCACTTTGCTCTTTCCGGAATCCGTGCACCAATACAACATCGATCCTCGTGGACTAGTACCAGTTAGTGCGTGAGTCGACATGTATTTGAGGTAAAGATCCTTTTACACCTTGGTGACGTTCTCTGAGATAAGAGTCGGGGAATCTCCTTGCTTGCGGACACTGTGACTGCCCTATTCTACTAGCTTCACTCACTTAACCTGCATACTGCACGTCAGCATGTCAGAAAACTATGGACTTAGTTCGATGACGCGGGTCTGCTTACTGAACCGTCCTGGTGAAGACCGCCGACCGGGCACTACTTTCGGCAGACGGGAGAGCAGCTCGCTTGGCTGCTCCGAAGTCTGAGCATGATACAAGAAGAGCACGAAAGGGCTCAAGTCAGGTATCGCATTGTGCGTGGCTGTGCATGTGTGAACCGAGGCAATTAGCGTTCGCCATTTCTGGGTGTTCACGCGTCGATCATTTTATCACAAGAGTCAATCATCAGAAACTCCCACACTGTCTCTAGTGAAAACTGGAAACAACGTTGGGCGGAGGGATTTCATTGGCGAGCAAGACACTCGATCAAACTAAACTATTTATCGCCCTCTGGCGAGAGGTTTATGCATGTTCGCACCGGGTCTTATAAGATAAAAGTCTAGCAAGTGCTACCGGCTCCGTAATGCTTATCCGCATTGATATCCAGAATATTCGTGTGTGCCGAGCTATCTGAGGAATCCGAACCAGAAAAACCTCCGTACATTCGTCAAAAAATGGGCCCATACTCCCCCCTTTGCCTGGAATCTCGCGCTGGAATCGAATATTTATTGAAAATTTACATGTTAATGGAGATGATCCGCGAGGGAAAGTGATGTCGCTGAGACGCGAGCTCCGAGTCAGGGTTGCAGGGATGTCCGACCATCAAAGTCAAAGCTTGATGCATTCCCATTCAACCTACTCCGCAAGAAGAACGTGCGAGTACTTGATTGCCTAAACACGGCTACTTCGATGTTGAACCCTTTCTCCGCTGGTTAGTCGGTCGCTGACTAACCCGAACAGCGGAATGATCGTAGTCTGGGAACCACAGTTCGCCTCCACAATACGAGGGTCGAAGAAACCACGACCGAAGGAAGTTAAAAGGGAGTGTCTCAAGATAATAATTACTTGCGAGCTGCACGCCGGACAAATTGCAAACCGATGGAGGCTCGTCCATACTGAGCAGGCATTCCCGCGGAATTGGCGATATGCCTCTTAACTTCCTAGCATAGGAATTATGCGGCATTTCTCAATGATTGGAGAGGACCATTACCGGCTCGCTAATAATGAGCTGACTTGGGGATGAGCTCAAACGGGGGTGCATGTAACTTTTTGCTTCCTCGAATTATACTGGGACACCCGATCCAACGTTTTTAGATTGACTGCTCCCTTCACGTAACGCCTTGTGCGTTATTCGAGGGTGGGTGAGACGAGGTCCAAAATAATAGAAAAAAACGCTATCTTTGTTCGGTTTTGACTGCTTTGAAGAGCGGTCGTCGGCCTCGACCTCCGTTCAGCCGAAGGCATAGGAACACGACGACGTCGTCGAGTGCAATCATCAATCGGATGGAAGGTGGCCTGACCGGGGTCGCGGTATCACCATAAGTTGACGTGTCCGATAGATTTAGGACGGGGGCTGATCCTGGAGGCTGATTGTTTGCCACCAAAGGGCAATTTGTTGCTGGCCAACCGAGGCGGGGAGCAAAGCGCATGTAGGCCATGTCTAGTAAAATAGGAAGCGACGATGATAAACTATGGCCATATGAACAAAGAAACTTCCAGCTCGTGTATTGTCTACGGTGCGCTTTGGTGGCCGAGTTATCGGGCTGATTGATTTTGTAGTTCGGCAGTCGGGGCCACTCGTGGTCAAAACACTCCCACGTCACGAACCTCGGTTCGAGATTTCGAGAGCTTCGACCAACGCTAATCTCCTCCAACGGACCTCAAGCCTCATGTCCCGATCGACTGCTACAAATAGCTGGGAATCTTGGAAGGACGATGAACAGGTAACTCCAAATCCTTCTCTGCAGTAGCTATGCATTCTTCTAACGTCCCCTCCTCCCTGACCTCTCCCTCTCTCAACCCGTCCGGTACCTCGCCTCGTAAACTACGGAATGCTTCCACACGGAACTCCGAACGAAAGGATGAGATCGGGTTGCACCTCGCTCAGGAGCTCGACGGGAACATCTTTGAGATCAATTCAACCTCGTTCTTCGACACGTTTTTGGGTGGCACAAGCGGAACTTTGGAGGAAAAGTGCCTGGAGTGCCTCCAGAATCCCGAATCTGGATTCTTTCACAAAGTACTCGGATCACAGCTTCAAGCCGAGTGGTTGGCGGTGGGATCGAAGCATCCTGATGGCGAAAGTCTCGAGGTCATCGGCCAAGCGATTTTGAAACGCCTACCTACCTACGACCAAGAGCAAGAACAGTTCCTACGCCTTGCAGAACCGGAGTACGAGGATCAAATGTATCAACCCCTGGCCTCCCTCCTCAACTTCATCAGTCACTTTTACCGGATTCACCTTGGGACCGAGGATGGAGTGGACAGAATCGACCAAGAGTGGCCAGAGGCGACCCAAACTTGGCCTACAGTGAGTACCGAAAGCGATGCTGCATCGTCGACGGAAAGCGACCACTCGGCACCAGTTGGCAGTCCTTACCGTCGACGACGCTTCGTCGCACTGTCTCTCAAGCCAAAGTACATCGATACGCGGGACAGAGACGCCTTCCGACTTGACATGGCGCTCCTCTTGCGCAGTTCAGAAGACCCTCGGCAACCAGACCCACTTGCCTGGAAGGATGTCAAAGTTGCAATTGAAGTTAAACGCAACTTCGAGACACCCCATATTCAAACGGCCCGTTACGCACGTTGTATGAAGCTGGAGCAATTCGATCGGAACTTTATGTTCACTCTCACCATTACCGGTCACGAATTCAGGATAGCGCGGTGGGACTCTGCAGCCTGTTACGTGACCCCACCCATCGATTTCCATAAAGACCCTTTGAGCTTCATCCGCGTAGTTGGACGGCTGGCGTCCATGACCCCCGACGAATTAGGGTATGACCCAACATTCTCCAATGCAGGCCGTGTTCTATATTCCGAAGCAACGGAGCGCAATCGCGGATTTCGAACGATTCTCAGCGTTACACCGTGCCAGGTCAGCGAAAACCTTCAACTCTCACCCCGCCGTGCCCTTACGGAAATCCAACAACCCCTCAAGTACCTCCTCGACGATGACCTATTGTGCGATGCCCGCGACCTACTCTTCTGTCGCTCAACAAGAGTATGGAAAGCGCAGTTGATTGCGAACTCGGAGCTTTCACCCGCGTATCACGCGATCAAGCAGAACTGGCACGACGAAAATCGCATCAACGAGGCATGGTTCTACGAGGAGACCAAGGATATCGAGCTTGGGATTGCTCACATGCTCTACTTCGAAGATGTCTTTCGCACTCGAGATGCTTCGTCGCGGATAGACCCGGATGATGTTCGAGCCACCTGGATATGGCCATCGGAAAAGAACGCTGTGTTGGAAAGAAGGGAAGGGGTTTCGACCTTGGGAAACGTTTGCCATCGAGTCTTGGTTCGCTTTGTTTTGAAAGAGGTCGGAAAACCTTTGTCGGAGCTTAGAAATCCAAGGCAGCTCGTCCACGTCGTTCGGGACATCGCAGTAGGTATGTCGTCGTCCCATTTCCCCCACGCCCATTGCCCTGAACCCGCCATCCGCAGCTCTCGGGGTTCTCTACGACCGCAACATTCTCCACCGCGACATCTCTGAAGGAAATATTCTTCTATCAACCAACGAGAACCCCGCCCTAGGCAATCGCGCTTTTCTCGCCGACTTTGGGCTCGCTATGAGAATCGACCCATCCACGAAGTTGCCTTTGCCCGGCTCCGTAAAACACAACCACATGACCGTATGTTCTTTGTTCATGCACCGTATTTCTATGCTTATACCTGTCCTTGAAGGGGACTCTACCTTTTATGGCAACAGTTTTCCATGAAGCTAACGGGCATTTCACGCCTGTGTCTACGATTCATCATGACGTGGAATCCCTATTTTGGGTTGCGTTGTACACAGTTTTCAAATGTGCGAGCCGTGAGCGGTCTCAAACTATGTCCGAAAAGGAACATGCTGCAGTTACACGTTGCGGTGCTACGCTTTCTCAGTTGCAGTCTTCCACAACGGTAGCGTTGTATTATACAAAGAAGGGGATTATGTCGTTTGGAGCTGACGTTAAGTTTCCTGGAAGATGGCTTTCGATTCGCAACTTCCTTTCGAAGGTTGCATCTCTTTGCGAGGCCAGATTTAAGGTGGCGCTCGAGGCTCTAGAGTTGGAGACCAATCCCGATCCGAAGGGCCATGATATTTCTTCAATTGTTGGCGAGGCGGACGCCATTGACGAAGACTCAACTGTGGGCTCAGGCTTGGATGCGCTCGCCCCCAGCATCATTGCCGAGCCGCGCTCCAGGACTAGTTCACTATCCGGTTCTCGACTCCGCGGATCATCTGAGCGGCCGACAAGTAAAAGCGATAGGAGTAAACGCGCAAGATCGAAATACGACGACGATGGTAGTTACCAAGGTCGTTTTGACGGTGTTCCGGTCCCTCGAGGGCCCAGCAAGCGGCTCCGCACCGGAGCCAGTACCCAAGGAGAACCTTAGGTTCAGTGAAAGACGAGACTCTCCGCTTCCGCGCTTTGCCTTTCTTTCTTTTTACGTCTACTTCTTGTGAATTCGATTCCATTAATTTTTTGCCTACGGATCTCTCGTATTTCTTCTGACAGGGATGGGTGTGCAGCGGAAAAGTATCTAGACAAGAGTGTTCGGCGAACAATGTCACCCGGTCGCGCCTGGCCAAAACACTCCCACGTCACGAACCTCTGTTCAAGAGTTCGAGAGCTTTAACCAACGGCAATCTTCTCTAGCGGACATCAAACCTCATGCCTCAATCCAGTGCTACAGATAGCTGGGAGTCTTCGGAGGACGATGACCAGGTAACTCGAAATCCTTTCATCCGCCAGCGACGTATTCTTCTAACGCCCCCTGCCCCTCAACCCATCCGGTACCTCGCCTCGTGAACTACGGACTGCTCCCACGCGGAACTCGCAACGGAAGGATGAGATTAGATTGAAGCTTGCTCATGAGCTCGACGGGAATATCCTTGAAGTCACTCCAACCTCATTTTTCGACGCGTTTTTCCGCAGCACAAGCGGAACGTTGGAAGAAAAGTGCCTGGAGGCACTCCGGAATCCGGAATCTGGCTTCTTCCAAGAAATAGTCGAATCACAACTTCGAGCCGAGTGGTTAGCGGTGGGGTCGGAGCATCCTGATGGCAAGAATTACGAGGCCATCCGCACCGCAGTTTTGCAACGCCTGTCCACCTATGATCAAGAGAAGACTCAGTTCCAGCATTTTGTAGAAGTAAAGTACGGCGATGATATTTATCAGTCTCTGGCTTCTCTCCTCAACTTCATCAGTCACTTCTACCGATTCCACCTCAAGACGGAGGGCGGAGTGGACAAATTTGGCCAGGAGTGGCCAGAAGCGACCCAAACTTGGCCTAGAGTGGGTGTCGAAAGCGATGGTACATCACCGGCCGAAAGCGGGCCCTCCTCGCAGCCTCTACCTTCGACGACGCTTCCTTCCACTACCCCAGAAACAGCCGGAGTATACTAATACACAAGACACGCCCTCCGTCATACCCGACCTTGCGCTCGTCTTGCGCCCTTCAGAAGACCCCCGTTTACCAGATCCACTGGGCTGGAGAGACATCAAAGTTGCCATCGAAGTTAAGCGTGACTTCGAGAACCACCACATTCAAACGGCACGTTACGCGCATTGCATGAAGCTAGAGCAATTTGATCGAAATTTATCTTCACGCTCAGCATCACTGGTGAGCAATTCAAGATAACACGGTGGGACATCGCGGCGTGTTACGTGACACCGCCCATTAACTTCCATAAGGATCCTTTAACTTTCATCCACGTAATAGAGCGACTCCCGTCCAACTAGGTTATGATTCAACCTTCTCCAACGCCGGTCGAGTTCTCTATTCTCAAGTGCGCGAAAGCAATCGCGGTATCCGAACGATTCTCACTGTTACACCTAGTCAAGTTTCCGAAAACCTCCAGATTCCCCCCCCCGCACGCGAATCGCACAACCCTTTCAGTACCTCCTCGACGACCTGCTGTGCGATGCCCGCGACCTACTTTTTTGTCGTTCAACGAGAGTATGGCGGGCTCAATTGATCACGGACACGGGGCTTTCACCTCAATACAATGCGATCAAGCAGAGCTGGCATGACGAAGCACGCACCAATGAAGCATGGTTCTACGAGGAGACCAAGGATATCGAGCTTGGGATTGCTCACATGCTCCACTTCGAAGATGTCTGTCGCACTCGGTATGCTTCGTTGTCGGCACGGCCCAATGATGTTCGCGCCACCTGGACCCAGCCGTCGGAAGACAGGATTATCTTGGAAAGGAAGGAGAAATTTTCCACGTTGCGAACTGTTTCTCATCGAGCCTTGATTCGCATTGTTCTAAAGGAGGTCAGCAGACCTCTGTCGCAGCTTAAGACTCCAAGGCAGCTCGTCCACGTCCTGCGGGACATTGCCTTTGGTATGCAATCGCCCATTTCCTTGCTGCGTTCTATTCTAATATTATCTCCCGCAGTTCTTGAGGCCCTATACGACCGTAACATTCTTCACCGTGACATCTCTGAAGGAAACATTCTTCTTTCCCCAGAAGAGAACCCCGACCCTGGAAATCGCGCTTTTCTCACCGACTTTGGGCTCGCCGCAAGAATTGATCCTATTACGAAATTTCCTCTGCGTGGCTCCATGAAACAAAACCATGTGACGGTGAGCACTTATTCCATGCTCATTAGTTTCATACTGATCTTCGTCTCGAGCAGGGAACTCTACCCCTCGTGGCTGCCGTTCTGCACCAAGCGACCCCTGATTTCACGCCTTTGTCTACGATCCACAATGACGTAGAATCCTTATTCTGGGTTACGATGTACACACTCTTGAATTGTGCGACCTGCGAAAGCTATCCGGATATGTCCAAGTCTGAAGAAGCCGATATTCGACGGTGCCGCGGACTTTTTGCGCAATTACAGTCTCCCGAAATGACGGCGCTGTTCGCAGTAAAGAGGCAAATTATCCTCTTTGGGGCGGAAGTTAGACTTCCTGGATGGTGCGTTCGATTCAAAACTTCCTTTCCACGGTTGCGTCGTTGTGCGTAGCCAAATTCAGGGTGGCGCTGCGCGCTTTCCTGGCGGAGGATCATCCCAATCCTAAAGAACACAATATTAGCGCAATCGTAATCGAGGCGGACGCGGTCGGGGAAGGCTCGGGTGAGAGCCTAGATGTGCTCGCCCCGTAAGCAATTCTTTCCGATCGAGAGCACAGCGTTTCATGTCGTAGTGTTCGGGCACACCATGTTGAAAGTATATACAAACTTAGGAGGTACTACGTGCTGTATCTGCGAGCCGTGGACAGAGGCTACAAGTGTTGGTCCTCGCTCGCGCACATGTGGAGATTGACTCTGCGGGCCCTTGGGTCTTAGGGCCCCGCGAACTATGTTCACAGGGCATGAGGTAGTTTATCAGCCTTGTAACCACCTCAACGTTTACTGAATTTCCAATGAGTCGATATTGTGTTTTAGTTGTGATTGATGGAGGCCACTTGAATGAATAAGGCTGGGGTTCTGCCTCATAACTATTGGCGGGAGGCAGGTATACATCGACGTAGGCCTGGGGTTGATTGAAGTGAAAGATCTTGAGAAGTTCGTTGGGAGTGAAATAACGGAGCCGGAGCGGATCTAGGATCGAAAGGGGGTTTGGGTGTGAACCTTCTTGGACGGCTTCGGCGTATAGCTTGAATGTTATCGTGGTCTGCCGTAATCACACAAAGGACAATCAGTACGAAGAACAGAGAACATTGTCAACTTACATCTAGCGCTTCGTCCATCTGCAACACTGACCCAGACCCTTCGACAAGCTTCTAGTGTTGCCAATGAAATTTCAGTATCAGGCTCAACAGCGTTCAGGTCGACACGTACGGTATAGCCTATCGAAATGAATAATTCGTTAGATTTGCACTAGAATGTTGAAGCGATAGCCTACTTCGGGTAAAACAGCAGCTACGGCGATCCGACGGTTTCACAATGTCAAGCAACCGCCCCCACTTCGCAAGAACATGCTGCGGAATTGCGAAAGACTGAGGATTCGCTGTGCTCTCGATGAAGTCGTCAAGATAAAGTGATATTGGGAGAGGCACGTCCCGAATGGAACTACTAGGCTCTGAATCCAGAGGTGGGCTAGCGACCTGCTTCTCTGTGCATGGGATAGACCTCCTGATCTGCCCCGAACCGTCCAGAAGAGTGGAATCTTGAGTTAACCTCCCGTATCCATCGCCAGGTTCTAAACTTGCGAGGAGATAATACCGCAAGCGAGAATTGGGAATGCCAAACTGATGTGGGGTGAGAAGAAATTCCTCCAGGTTGTACTCCAGTGCACGAAGGATTTGAACCAATGTCCGCCTTGTTGTCGAGTTCTGTAAATATCAATGGAGGTTGGTTGTGGTGGTTGGTATGAATTTCTGGAACTCTCACTCGCCTCGAATCCAGCAACATTTTCGATCAGCAACCAGCGCGGAGCATGATCAGGGTGATCGCTGTGCAACCTGGGCAAAACATTTCGAATGAGATGCAAGAATGAAGCAGCTCTGGGATCATCCTCTCCTTTAGCTTTGGGATTCAAGACCGTGTAGGGTTGGCAGGATGGTGATAACAGCCAGAGATGCGCCCGATGAATTGCGACATCGGCCGCAGTCAGTCTGCATATGTCGGTCTGGAAAGGTGTGTGAGACCTCTCTTTGAAAGCGAATAGATCTCACTTACCGCTTTTACGGCTCCCGGGCCATAGTTCGCTGCATAAACTTGACAAGCCGCTGGATCCCAGTCGTACGCTGCCACGACCTGAGCATCCCAAGCGGACCTGACGAGCGCGAGATGTAATCCCCCTAGCGGTATAATAAGTTTAAAATACGGACGTGTAGGCCAGGTCTCTTACCTATGCCACTATAAAACTCTAGCGCTCGAATCGTCATGGGTTCAGCTAAGAGGAATCGCTGCTGGATCAGGTGACTCGCTCAGTCTACTTGAGCCTTAGTCATCGCAGAAGCCGTGTTTGGCGAGCCCAGTCCAATGAAAATTTATATCGAGAATCGAGAAGCACCCAGAGTTCCCAAGTTTTAGAATTTGCTTACGGGGCTCTGGTGATGCAAATATCGGAAGAGGTGCCAAACAGTGCACTCCGTTAGCGGGAGGCAAAGAAAGGCAAGTGAGGGCGCATAGATTGTGGGCCCAGTGTTCGATAGGTTGGGAGTTGAGATGATTGTTGGATAAGTGTAGTAGGCGTGGTTGGGCAGACGATGAACACAGCTATAGACATTCTACATGCATCAGACCACTCGAGAAGGAAGGGGATGACCACCGAGAATCAGAGGGACCTCTCATGAAGTCCACTGCGCGTGTGGAGCGGCAGCATCGATTACTGAGCTCAGCTCCATCAACATGAAAAGGTGAGACATTCAGGTTGGAATGATGTGAGATGCGCTTGTGGTGCGTTTCCTAGTGTTAAGCGTTGGTGCAGGATCGCGTAAGAGGACGAAAGTCTTTCAGCTGGCTCTAGAGCTACAATTCATGGTTAGGTCTAATCGGATACACGCACGCCAGGGGATACACCAAACAATGGATAGTTAACCCGTCACTGGTCGCGGATTTGAACGTGGGCGTCGGAAAATGTCATTGAATGCCGTTCATTTCAAGTAACGCGCTGTCTACAGCTGAAAACGAATCGAGGTAATTTCTCCCATCCAAGACTTAGTTGGACAATGAGGCCACTATCACGGAGGGACCATCCCTCGCCTGTTAGCGGGTGACTGCCACGTTCGAGTATAACACAGAAATGATTCAACTTCAAATCCGCCTCTTCTTCTCCATGTCCGAATGGATCTGGAACTCGGGTCCCATTATTGGATCTGTGACCCCAATCCTCAGTCACAGAAAGATGCAAGGGCTTGGAGACAAGCTCACCAGCAAAAAGATCCGTAGCGTCAAGCGTCTCGTCACGCCCCATAAGGATATCGAGGTGAATGTTGGACTGTTTCAATGTTGGGAAGTGGGGGTTCTAGAGGGAAGGGGGGTCAAGGAGCGCCTCATTGCTGAACGACCAACAATACTCACATATCCCACAAGTTTACGCTCCATCATCAATCTTACGGGAGCATGAAGGCCATACAAGTTCCTCTGCATGTTGAGCTTCAAATTGTCTTGGGTCTCCTCCCACTATGTTGATGGTGTTAGCGAAGCACCTGAAGGATGAGGGTGCAAGACCAACATTGTCCAGCCGTCTCTGAAGACCGTTGCCAGTCGAGATATCGTCCGCAAGACTCCGTTGACCGTACCGGAGAGTGTCATGTGTTCCCAAACTGTTGGCGGTGTCTTTCACTGACGCTTTGGAGGTGTTGTCGTCATGGGCGACTGGGATAAGGCGGTAAGATGTTGAGTCCTAGTAAACAGATATCATAAGTAAGTGTGATCCATTGAGTAACAAGCGCCTTCAGACAGCGGAAACGCACCATTCTGAGACGGTGGGCAATGTAATTGATGTGGTCCCAAGGCAGACGCGTCAGCCCAGAACGCGACTTTCCTGACGGTCTCAGGGTTCGGTTTCTTGACGCCACCATCGACTACACCTTCTCTTACTCATCTCCAGCGCTTCTTCCTCCAATGTCAATTTACGGTCCCTCAGCAAGTAGCTCTCTTGTAACCCCCGCATTAGCAGCCCTCTCACAGGACTCAAATCGTCAAGTCGATTCAGTGGCATTAGATTACCTCTTAATCGAAGCTGTCCGAACCCTTAGACACTCATCCAAGATCG
Organism: Tulasnella calospora MUT 4182; assembly: GCA_000827465.1. Taxonomy (NCBI): domain Eukaryota; kingdom Fungi; phylum Basidiomycota; class Agaricomycetes; order Cantharellales; family Tulasnellaceae; genus Tulasnella; species Tulasnella calospora. The sequence goes on along the minus strand of KN823051.1, from coordinate 135,698 downwards.
CTACAGCGCGGATACGAGCAACCGAAGAAGAAATGATTGCTGAAGGACTATTACCACCCCCAGCTCCCTTGTCTGCTGTTCCTCTGTCTATCAAAGCGGATTCGGTTAAAGACGCGGTGGCAAGTCAGCGGGAAGCACGGATAGCAGAAGAGGAGGAGGAGGCGCTGAGGGTGCGACTCGAAGGAATGGGCGCCATTGTAGGCTCAAATCTAGCCGAGCGGTGAGCTTTGGGGTTTCAGGGGATATTTCGCTACGCGGCTAATTGGCTGACAAGCAAGATACTCGAAAGACAAGCCTCGGTTTCAAGATACATTAGATACTGTCAAGTTCATTTGCAAGGACCTTTGGACTGCGATGTGGGATAAGCAAGTCGATAATCTCAGGACAAACCACCGAGTGCGTCCTGACCTCTACGTCTCTTCAAATTCTAATTCAACCGAGTCTGCAGGGTGTCTATGTCCTACAAGATAATGCATTCAAACCACTCCTTCGAATGTCTTCGCCAGAAGGAAGCGCAGACGCTCTCAGGAGAGCCAAGATTGTTCGTGTTGCACTCCTTGCTCGTTCGCCTCAGGATATCTAACTTATTCACCCGCTAGTACCTGGCTTTTCCTGTGGGTGTAATACGCGGAGCACTTTCTCGTTTTGGTTTAAATGCTGTTGTGACGGCGGAGGCTCTCACTCTACCGCAATGTACGTTACTCTTACTTTCCGCATTAGACACCCCCGGTGAACTGTTCAATATCAGGCACTTTCCAAGTCAAATTGCCCAAAGGACAGTAGATCGTTGTAATGTGTTGTCAGTCTTGTCGTCAATCCAGTCGGCCCAGCCCTTGCGGTAATCCTCTGCCTCGAAACCAGGAAATAAGAATATTTGCAAAAAGGTCGTTCAAGAACGAGGTTTTATCGAATTAGGCGCCCGATCCCACTGCTGACCATGCCACCCAAGATCTGTCCTCCTACGCCAGCAATACCCCACCCGCCCCCAGCGACAGAAGAAGCCCAGCGTTGCTTGGCGTCGCGGTCTGCGTAGGTAAAGCCTATGACGTTGGTGACGTTGAAAACAATGGCGAGCCCAACAATGGGAAGGAACCTGGGTAAGGAGTGATGTTAGGGCCCATGACGCACTTCGTGGAACAGAAAATGCGTACGAGAGATTGAAGCGGAAGATTGAGACAATAAAGAGAAGTCCCCATAGGACGGGGAAAGTGTAAAGAGCGATCCAGAAAAGTCTGTGATTGGAGTTCAAGTTAGTGTGAATACCGAGCATAACGTCACTAACGCACCTGGAATCAACCGGATTTGCTGGTCTTGAAGGCTATCTCGGACAATTAGTCTTTAGAATATCCTGGAGAATTCGCAGGAGCAATGCTTACGTCTCTGCTCTCGAACACCCAGTAACTCTCTCCATCTTCGTCGACTTGGTTCCAGTACCGTAGACCCACAAGTGTGCGACCAGCGACGTTCTGGGTGCGGAATATTAGCCTGGCCCCCGAGATAATACCAACAGAACTTACTCTGCAGTTCCAAAAGTCCATCGCTAACAGAACCACAACAAGCACAGTCTGACGCAAGCGGGTGAGTGCCTCGAAGTAATTTCGATGGGTAAAGTTTTGACGAACCGACAAGACATAATTATCTGTAAATAGACCACATAGGATGTAGACACTGATCGCGGCTATTCTGAAAAGGTACAAGCAAAACAGTGCTAAAGGGTGTGACGACTGGGGCGAGCGCAGTCAATATGAGGATGGGTAGGAACGCGGATAGTGACCCACCTGTTTGAAGACAGCGCCAATACCTAGAGTTGTACAGTGATCAGAGCAAGTTCCCTTTCTCTGAAATCGATCATATTACCGGATTCGAGGCCGGACGGACTCGCTTGCGCTGCGGCATTGGTGGGCGTAAGGACGATGGGGTTCCTCGCAGACTGCGTGTTTCCTGAGCCAATCGCACCCCTAAGAGGTGCTGGAGGTTCGTCCGGCTCGATTGTTTGATATAATGGCTGCTGGAAAGACATTGAGGCTCGCGGTCGAAGCTGCAACGTTTAACGTCGCCTTACATCTTCCCGCGGTGCGGTTTCCGTGACATTCCAGGCACGCCTCGACCCAACGACCATCCCAGCACTCAGCCGAACAAAGACGACCAACCGAATCTTTCCCTACTACAATCACTTCGCATGGCCGAAAAAGAGAAGCCCGTCGTCTCCATTGAGGCATTCATTTACGGACACGACAACAGTCGAATGGAATATGACATCGCCATTCCTATTGATGATCCCTCGATGATAGGCAATCCTGACAAGCTCTCGCCTTATACTCAACTTCGATTAGCAAAAGTGATGAACGACATGAAAAGCGGTCATCGTCTCAAGTGCGAGTTCTGTGGAGCGGACGATGCAAGAGAGAACTACATGACCGTCGCTTCGCATCTTCATTTGCCCGCCAAAGGGGAGCCTGGTTGGATGGGAAGACCGAGCCCTGGGCCTACCCTCACTGCTTATGTACGTTGACTCTCATCTAGGTACATTATATTCAAAATTAAACCTCTAATCTGTGCATCATATATAAGGTCCATGGGGTCTGCAGAATGAACGGCCCTTGTGGCAAGCACGCCCGAGGGCAGGGGGCCGTCCTTGGGATGATGACCATGGCTCCTCAAGAAGGTCCCTTCGACGACGGAAATTATGATGATACGGTATATCCAAAGAATGGTTCTTGTGCTGGGTGCCAGGCGGATGCAAGTGTTGAGAAGACACTCCAAAGGTGTGGATCATGCAAGACAGCCCAATATTGCGACCCAGACTGCCAGAAGGTAAAAATGACGGTATTTAATGTGTATATCGAATCTTTGAAACTAATGCTAAGCTCCAGATTGATTGGCCCAGACATAAGAAGACCTGCAAATGGATCAAAGGCTCGCGTTGGGTCAACTCGGCGGGTTGCTTTTGCTAGGGTTCACCCATAGGTGTTAATCTGATTCTCCGTGTTTAGGAGCAAGAAATCAAGATCTTCAAAGAAAACGCAAACCAGAAGAAGAGCATCGTCGTCCCCAAAGCCTGAAGTCGTGTTGACAAGTTCCCATGTTATCAAGCGCGGGGGTCTTTTAGCGCTTATTTTAGTATCGTTGAAGCTACGTAAATTTATATCTTGGAAGTATTCTTGTAACCGAATAGAAACCCGGTGCCTGGTCGGGTGCCTGGCCAGCCTCAGGGGGGAGTCTTGGCAAGTCGCAAGCGCTCAGGCGGAGTTTCAACCCCGCCGTCACAACCTCAAAAGTTGTCCTTTTTGCGTTTCTCCCCCTGTCCTCACCACCACAATGCCCACAGCAGGCCGCATTTCAACTCAACCAAGCGACGACGATATTCAAGCGGCGACGCGAAAGATTCGCGATGCTCTCCGACAGCTTCGTTTCGATGACATGGCCGCTCTAGCATTGAAGCAGCAAAACGAGGAGGGCCCTGTCGTCGTGGCAACTCCCTCTTGGTCGAGGCAGACTTTTCTCAGTTTTAAGAGCTATTTAATGTTCTTAGTTATGACGTGGGCTCGGGCATTTAAAAGGTGTGTGATCGCGACCTAGATTCCCCTTATGAAATTGGGAAATGGGCTCAATCATCGCCGCTTGACACAATGTAGCATATTTTTCAGTATGAAGTTAGGTGAGAGAGGTGATATCAGCGATTACTGCTAACCGATGGAACTAACTGTCTTTCTCTCGTAGACTTCGGTGACAGACTTTCTGTCTTCGCGTTCGCACTTGGTGCCAGCGTAGTGCTTTTCATCTTCTTCTGGTGGTGTTTGATTACCACGTCCCCTCTCGTTGAGTGGCTGTACCGGATGTCCAGACTGGGACGAGAAGGTGGGAATATTGATTGGGTTAATAATAGTAAGTCACCTCCACTACCCATCGCTCTAGACCCTTTTGATGGATTCCGACCTTTGATAATAGTGAATCCTAAGATCTATAAGAATCTTACCCATGAGCAATCGGTCGCTGCAAGGTCAAAGATGGGTCAACCACCCGATCCCAACGCCGGAAACCAAAGGGTATTCGATCTTGACGTAGCCCGGCTCCTGTGAGCATCTATCTCCGAATTGGGTTCTCCTCTTGAATCTAGCTCACATGACTTGACTCACCCATGCATCGCTGCAGACTTCAAATGAGCGCCTTAATGTACGAACGCTCCCATCCCGACACCGTCCTCGCAGTTCAGACCATGCAACGTAGCCTCGACGTCCCTTCCCTTGCACTTGACACTGCTCGTCGAAGAGCTGTAGAGCTAGCAGAGAAGGCGACTAATATTCCCGGACGACTTTACAAACAACTTGTCAGACACAACGACCAAGCTCCGCCGGACGAAGTTCGCTCAGCCACACGGGCAGCAAACGCTTCAAATCACGCGGAAGCAGCAACACATTTGCTTCACGACGGTTCCTCTCCTCCGACAGTCATGGACATTGTTAAAGTAGCCGACGAGGCGAGTAGAGGCATTATTGATACTTGGGCTTCTGCATATGGGGTTATGTTCGAACCCGTCTCGGAGTTGGCGAGTTTGTCGAAAGCATATTGCTCCGTATTTTGGGACCCCAACTCTACGTGGATGGTTGTCGCATTCAAGTGAGTCTCTCTTTCTCGCTCTTTGTGCTGCTGCCAACCTAACCCTGGAATAGGGGCACCGAGCTGAGATGGTTTGAGGAGTGGACAACGAACTTTACGGCAACGTTTTCCGACATGAGCAGGGAGATCCCGACGTTCCATTACGGTACGTATCGATTTATCCTACCTATCGTGTCGCGATGACGGTGCTGACCATCACTAGCTCACGAGGGTTTCAAGGAGGTATAATTTTCACCACCGCCAATCATCAGCGCCGACAAGCTAACCAGACTCTTAAACAGCGACTATTTCCGAAGAATGTAAGCCAAGGAGAGCGTAAACCTTGGGGTAAGTCGGAAGGTGTGGCTAAATGCCCATGAATGCCCATCTTCGATACTTTGTCTAGACACCATCGCGGCTTCCATCCGACTTGTGACAGAAGAACTTGCCAGCATTCGTCCTCCTGGCACCTTGATTGATGTCTGGTGAGACTTGATCTCATTCATCAGCTTCCAAGTCATCAAGAATCACAACTAACGGAGGATCCATTGACCAGGTTCACCGGGCACTCCTTGGGTTCGGGGATGGGATGTCTCGCATACGCCAAGGCGCTACTCTCCAGAGCCGAAATTGGGCCGCACGCGAGACTGAGGGATGCCTATATGTTTGCTGCACCAGTCGTAGTGGACGTTGCAAGTCGACATGGTACGTGTGGTTCAACGCTTGGGAAAAGCCGATGGCACTCTGACCGCCTGATCATGTGAATCAGCCTTCAATACCGCAATCTACCCGCAAAACGAGATTCCCCGTACCTTGTGGCGCATTATTAACCGAAACGACGCTGTCGCCACTGGATTGCCCGCTTTCGGCGATTCGGACAAGTACCCGTTTGATCCAGGTCCGTCGTTCTCCGAAGCCGGGTTGAGTTCCGCAGCTAACTCAGCCAAAACCTATCCTTTTAGACAACCTCTTCTTTTTCTCTCACATCGGAATCGGCCTGCACCTCAAGTCTTCTCCATCACAGACCCTCGTCGAAGGACACCGAATCACCCAAAACAACCTCGACTTCCGAGTCCAGATCGGCTCGAGCTTTACGGCAGATGAGCTCCGCCAGCAGAGGTCCCTCGCAGAGAAACAAGGTTTGACGATTAGGTGGATGTATTCAGTGTTGCAAAACATCCCGTTGGTGGGAAGATTGTTGGCTCATGCACCTCCGAACGTGAGTGCGGTTTCCCATGTTCGTGAAGTAGTGGGATTTAGGGCTAACGAACGACTGCTTAACAAAGTACCTCGACCAGATGGATAAACTCGTGCTCGGGGATTGCGTTGACAAGCCTTGATTTGCATAAAGTTGCAAGTTGAAGGAAGAGCTGGAATGTCATCAGCCATATACGTGTATTTTGAATACTGGATACACAGTCAAGAAATAACGAGACTTCAAATTTAAGCTTTGGGCATGAGAATGCGATTAGGATTTTCCTTGTAAACCAATTCTCCTCCCTCCTGAATACCATATCCATGTAAGTCAGTCGTGGGGAAAGAGAAGCCAGAGCACGGGGGATCTGCGTACCTCATTGAACCATCTCGACCCAATAACCCATTTACACGATTCTTTATGTCTCGGCCAGTCCGCCTACGCCCCAAGTTAAGTGTTATCCCATGTCAGCTTCAGCCAAAGCGGTTGTGGTTTCTCAGACGACAGCGTACCCTCTGACAGTCCTTCTTGCAATACTGAGCGGTCTTGCACTTAACACAAACACTAAGAGTTTTCTGCGCAGTTTCGTCGGTTTTACAATTCGCGCAGGACCCAAAGAGAGGATAAATAGTCTCGTCGACAGGATTCTTTTCCGGGATATGAGTTTCTGGAGTTCCAGTATCTTGGGCCAACTCCGAGCTGAGTTTCTTAGCTTCTTTCCCGCACTCTCCGCTCATTTTACAGACGACGTGAACCTATAGGAAGGTGATGCGATGAGTTGAGAGGGGGCTCGGGACTGAAGTGCCCAAAGCATTGTTTACCAAGATGAGAATAAACGGCCCAGAACTAGGATGACCGTTCCATATTGTGTCTTTGGGCGGTAGGTGGAGGTACGAGGCAATGTTGAGGTAGTTTTCTCGGGCGGGTTTTCCTGTAGTGGGAGCGATTCAAAGCTCAGGTCAAACTCAAACACGTGGAAGCCTGACAATCCACTTCTTCCCGGTAAAAAAGAAGATTTACCACAGAATTCACATCCAAATGTATGCCGGCTTTTTGCATCGGCCATCGCTTTAATGAATTGATCTGCGGCGTAACCTACAGCCAGTCTCAGGTTCTCCGGCGAGAGCCACTCGGTGTTGACTGGGATCGCGAGGTCGATCTCCATCTTGGCATTGTTGTAACCGTACCACTTTGACTCGATTCGAAGAGGCGTTTGGGTTGTGAGAGACATTTGGAATGTTGGAGGTTGGGAATGAAGGGAGAATAATGCTACGAACGGGGGCTTTTAGGTCCGGTCAGGTTGGAGCGGCGACTTCACGGGGACTCGGCACTTGATGGAACGCCACCGATCCACCTTTGAGGCAAAGTGGTCTTTAACGTATAGTGCATTCTCCGCCAAAGAAAAGTTGCGGTCGTCGTCGCTGATGCTCATGCCTACTTAGGCCATGCCATGAAACTAATCGAACGCATGTTTTGCAACCCCACAGTTGAAATCTGGGCCGAGGCTGAGAAGCAATCATGGAGAATCGAACCCATCAAGAGTAATGGCCGAAGGTAACTTGAGAAGTCTCCAGAAGACCTGAGAAGACGATAGGGCTTCAAAGGTGTGTCCATATGGAGGTTCTTACGCTTCTAGTTATCTAAGTCTGTCCGCCAAGCTCGGAGATCTCCACACCTTGGTGGGTTCTGAACGGCCGGTTTCTCGCGGCATCTCGGCAACTTTCGGTTAATTCCAAGTTCAAGAATCGCCATTAATAGAACTATGTTCAGGCTAAAACTATGGATGCCGGATGTCATATGTCTGAAGAAGAGGTAAGAACGATCATGTTGGGCGGCCGCCAGAGATGGGGATCTCAGGGGGGCCCGTGGACGTCTCCGACTGATCCCGAATGTCTGGGAATTCCCACTGGTCACAGGTCTCCCTCCACCTCCACCTCATGAGACTCAACTTACACAGCGCACCCTAGACCATTCCTGTCATTTCGCAGATAGCAACTCGCCTTCCTCAATCCCGTTTTTCCATGCCTTACCAAGTTGTCGGCTAGAGTGCCCTGTGACGACCGGATGGGCAGCCAAATTGGCTCGCGCGTGATCCGGGTATACGAATGATCCGCCGGATTGGAGGGCAAGAGATAAAGCATCACAACCCCATAAAGAACCTGAACCGGAAATATGAGCCGGTGCTCGGCGATGAGTGCCAAGAATGGAAAGCGATCCGGCATGACGAAGGAGCAGGGTGAGCAAGATTCCTTTCTCAAGCATTCTTCGAAGCTCGGTTAACTTCGACTTGCATGAGTCTTCTAGCTAGCCCCAACACCCCATTCCAGCCAATAAAAACCACACCGGGTTCGCCAGAATTCCAGCCTTCTGCGCCCTCCTCGCCTCCGCATCCCCCGCCTACCCCCAAGCCTCCGTTTTTAACGACCTCGTTCACGTTTACGACCCAGTTTTCTTTGCCATCACCACCGTCTCTCAATAATGGCTCCAGGGGGACACACTGGAAGCGGGCTCGAGCTCGAAAATATCATCGCTCAACGCCGCCTTGAACTCGCAGGCAAGCCAGGTATCGCCGGCCTGGTCTCCAACGGCAAGACTTTCTCCATCGCAGTCTTTGCCTCTCTTGGGTGAGTACCGATGAGATTATCGTCATGCACGTCCTTGAGGCCTCCCGGCCGCGGACACCCGCGGTTGACGCCCCATCCCAAGTTTGGGAGCTGGATGAGCCATTCGAGTCAAGAACCGTCTATGGACCGTTCCTAACACTCTCCCAAGTCGACTTGGCTTTTAGTCCAGAATGCTAAGCTAGCCTTTGATTACAGTGGCCTTGTTTATGGTTACAATCAAGGAATGTTCGGACAGATTTTGTCCATGAGCAACTTTGCGAAAGCATCAGGAGTCACTGGTATCGACAACCCTACCCTCTCTGGTTTCCTCACCTCCATTCTGGAACTCGGTGCTTGGGTTGGTGTGTTGGCCAATGGTATCCTTGCCGATACGCTAGGTAAGTTTAGCAAACATTGCTTACTTCATTCGGCACGCCTCGCGTCATTGTTTTTCCCACCACCGATAAAACTAATGTCTCTACTCCCCTTGACCTTTCGCTTCTAACACGCACGCTTCGGTCCTTTACTCACTCTTCTTTTCCCGCTTAGGTCGGAAGCTTTGCGTCGTGGTCGCCTGCGTCCTCTTCTGTATCGGAGTTATCGTTCAAGCATGCACCCACGGGGGCTCCTATGACTACATTCTCGGTGGTCGGTTCGTCACCGGTATCGGCGTCGGCTCGCTTTCCATGATCGTGCCCTTGTACAATGCGGAACTCGCTCCTCCGGAAATTCGGGGTTCTCTCGTCGCCCTGCAACAACTTGCCATCACTTTCGGAATTATGATTTCTTACTGGATTACCTACGGTTCGTGACCCTGACTTTCCTCGACCTCGACGCCTACATTGTCTCACGCTGATATTCTCTCTTTGTGACCTGCAGGCACTAACTTCATCGGCGGAACCGGTGACGGGCAAAGCAAAGCTGCATGGCTCGTCCCTATCACTATTCAGCTCGTCCCTGCCCTGGTCCTCGGTGCTGGAATCATGTTTATGCCTCAGTCCCCACGTTGGCTCATGAACCAAGGAAGAGAGGAGGAGTGCCGAGAAATCATTGCAAACCTTCGTCGCCTTCCGACCGATGCTCCCCTAGTCGAAATGGAGTTCCTTGAAGTCAAGGCTCAACGCCTATTCGAACAACGTATCTCCCAACGCGATTTCCCGCAATTCCAGGATGGCTCCCTTTCGTCCGGCTTCCAGCTCGGATTGAGGGGATACGCAAGCTTGTTGACAAACCGCGGAAACTTCAAGCGGACTGCTGTTGCGGTTCTTGTCATGACTTTCCAGCAATGGACCGGTGTCAACTTCATCCTGTACTACGCACCCTTCATCTTCCAGCGTCTCGGACTTAGCGGCAAGACCATCTCGCTCTTGGCCTCTGGTGTCGTTGGTATTGTGATGTTCCTCGCTACCATTCCTGCTGTGCTGTACGTCGACCAATGGGGACGTAAGCCGACTCTCATTGTTGGTGCCATTGTCATGGGTGTAAGTGAAACTTATATCTCTTCCCAATGACTTTGTTCTCATGGAACTACTTTAATTAGATCTGTCACTTCGTTGTTGCCGGTATCATTGGCACTTGTGAAGACAATTGGCCCGCCCACCGCGCGGCCGGATGGGCTGCAGTGGTATTCATCTGGATTTTCGCCATCGGTTTTGGTTTCTCGTGGGGCCCTTGCGCATGGATCGTTGTCGCCGAGGTATTCCCTCTCGGTCTCCGTGCCAAGGGTGTCTCCATTGGGTACGTTTTCTTATCTGCATCAATTCTCGCCACCTCGGAACTGATCTCCGAACCTCTTCACACAGTGCCTCTTCCAACTGGCTCAACAACTTTGCCGTCGCCATGTCCACACCCGATTTTGTCACTGCGGCTTCCTACGGCGTATACATCTTCCTCGGAATGATGTGCGTCATTGGCGCTTTGTACATCCACTTCCTCACCCCCGAGACCAAGGGTCGAACTCTCGACGAAATGGACGAACTCTTCGGAGACAAATCTGGTCGTTCTCAAGCCGATGCTGCTGTTCTCGAGCAGGCTATGCGTGAAGTTGGATTGCTCGACATTGCTGGTATTGAGAAGGGAAGCCCTAAGCACGAGGTGGAGGAGAGCGAGTATGCTCACGCAGAGAAGCCATCTGCTCAACATACCGCTTGATCGCGCCTCCAACTTCGCGTCTCGTGCTCCGCAATTTTCTCGCCTGTTTCCTTTATTTTCTGTGTTGAGTTTCTGTACCACCCCTATGCCACATTTACGCCCAATCTTTCATACGTAGTTGATTACGACTTGGATGGCCTCGCTTGATTTCTGTACCATATCAATACAGCTTGCTTTCGGTGGAATCCCTGCGCTCTGCTTCCTCTCGCATATAAAGCCTATATGAGAACGGGCCCCTCTCTCCGTATCATACGACTTGAGAGATTGCATCGTCAAGTAGCGATATCGGCCTTCATCCTTACTGTCAGGTGCCACCCTCCCATCCCTGTATGCTGTATATCGCTCCACTGTATCGCTACTACCTTTCTTCCGTCTTCATATCCGTACTTGTAGGGTATGCCTTTTCGCTTTGCATATTAGTGGCCTTAGGGCCGCAATGTCGCCTATCATATAGGTGAGTGTTTATCCCTGTGTGCTCGCTATTCCTCGGCATCGCTTCACCGGCGTCCAGTCTCAGTGGTCAAGAAACAATGAACTGCGCGTCAAAAAGCCGGCAAGTGCACCAGCAGAGATGCCAACCGAAGCAGTATTGAGGAAATCTGTCTTGTTCCAACTTTTAGGATTATAACCCCGGAGACAGGATTGCTTGCAAATGGTTCAACAGTATGTTTGGAGGTCCTGAGTCCATCGCCGAGTGCGTTGAAGGTTCCTTAAGATACGTCGCGAATAGATGATTGAAGGAGTCGCTTCCGGTAAACCCGCAGCGAAGGACGATTGGAGCTTTTCGATGAGAAAGGTCGATCTAAATCTCGAAAGCCTGTGCCAGCTAAGGTATCTAGTGACTCCTGGACACTCCAATCGAATGGGACTATACTCGAATCAAACGCTCCTGAAGGCAAGAGAGGTTGTTCGTACCATCTCCTTTCGTCCCCCACGTGTGCCGTGTCTGACGGTCGCTCCGAATACTAGCTGCGGTGCTGAAAACCGACTCTGAAAAGGAGTATGCCGAGCATAAACCCATTCAAGGAGCGTTGGGAGTCTCTATGGTCTTATATGGATACCATAAATGCATTGTACGTTAATTTTTATCAGCCCCGAGATGGTGACTAACATGCCCCGCACCTTAGGATCTCAAGCTAGAATAGTTGAAGTAAGTTGGTTCCCATAGGTATTGGTTGACGCGGTTCGAAGCACTTACACTGGGCTTCCCCTTTCCTCTGCCTCTTGCAGTTAGCACCAGGTACTCCTCGAACTCATCCAATACTGCCAAGACGTTCTGCTGGATGTTTCAGCAGTGCTTCCCAGATTGTTGAAGCCGAGGGAGAGATACTCACGGTATCCGTAGACGCATATTTCTCTTTGTTGCACTTTTTTGTAGCTGTCCTCGACGTGGAATTGGTCATGGTTTCGGTCGAAATAGTGAAAGGAATGTGCGCCAACGCGTGACGGGCTACAAGCCAATCTACAGGCCCGGAAGGTCGAGGAATTGGGTGTCAGAGTATTAAAGTATGCAGAAGAGCTATGTAGCAACAGATAGAAGTTCAAACCCCTAGCACTAAGTGAGCAACATCGTATGCAGGGTGCGGTGCGGAGCACCCTTCATTCTTCCTCCAATTGCTCGCAGTCGAAACAAGCCGTGGGACCCGTTCTCGATTTCAAAGCAAACCACCGCCTCCCCCTTCCGACCTCCACCCAACCCCAACCTTCTCTTCACTAACCTTCACTTTTATCAATGGGAAATGATGGAGGAAGTATTCCAGACCGTCGAGATCTAGTTAAAACGAAAGCGAAGGTATATATCGTGTCCCGCGCACCGCGACCGCAATATCCTGACGAATGGATCTATCACCCAGGCGGAGCAAGCCGACAGGAACAACCAGACTCTTGCTGCATGGTTTTTCTGCGCATTATCGAAGGTCAGCCGTCTTCTCGAATGTCTCAAGCTGCTTTCCGGTATTGATATCGGTGGTTGACAGCGCCCACTGCAAGAACCCGTCGTCTCCTGTGCACTGGGCAAACTATACAACAAAGACGCTTTATTGGAATATTTACTGGATAAGAGTGCTTACGGAGATGGTGCAAAGATATGCGGGCACATCAAATCTTTGAAAGTATGCGCTCTATTTCTCTCCACCTCGACTGTCGACTGAAGCCCAGCCCATTTTTCCCTTCCCGCAGGACGTCGTCACTCTCCGCCTCACTCCCAACCCCTCTTACACCTCCTCTCCTTCAGACGACTCGGTTATCAACAAACGTGCTCCATTTATCTGCCCTCTCACCCTAAAAGAAATGACCGGCAACATCCCATTCGTCTACCTCGCTACGTGTGGATGTGTCTTCTCTTCGGCTGGACTCAAAGCCATCTCGACACCATCTTCATCATCTTCAGAGGATGAAGGAAATAAGAAGGAACCATGTCCACAGTGTGGAAAGTCGTTCTCTCGTGCAGACGACGTGCGGACAATCAATCCCACAGCCGATGAGCAGGAGAAGATGATGGACAAAATGTTGGCCACGAAAGCTTCAGCCAAGTCGAACAAGAAGAAGAGGAAAGACCTTGCTTCCACTGGTGGTGCAGCTGAAGACGTCGCACCACCTTCCAAGCGGACCAAGGCCGCACCCGATTCCGCCACCCCACCAAATGTGCCTTCACCTGCACCATCAATCAATCCCATGGTCAGCTCAGTCGCTCGAAAGGTTACGGAGCAGATGGCGGAAGAGGAGAAGAAGCGGAAGGCTACCATGAGCAAGGCGATTGCCAGTCTCTACGCGCCAAAAGATGGTGGAACGAAAAAGGACAAAGGGACGTTTTTGACGATGAATACATTCACGAGGGTGAGCCAATCATCCCACCTATGATCCTTTAGACTTCTTGACTGACGAGGACTTTTTAGTATGCATAGACGTTTGGATTGTGGTCTACTGTTGTATTTTTCATTTGGTTCGATCGAATACCATTCGGCGGTTCTCGGCAGTAGTTGACCATATGCGGGTGGATGTGAATGACGCTTCATTTTGCACATTTACAATGGGGGATTAACAACCGCGATAGAGCAAGTTTACTCTTCGAGAAAGAGGAACGATCCTAGATTACGCGGTGCCCTGGAGCTGCCTGAGGATGGCGACTCCGACGCCTTTCGCCGAGGCTGGGTTCTGCCCTGTGATTAGATTGCCGTCGACCGCAACTTTCTCCTGCATTTGCGAGAATTTCCGTAAGAATTCGTCAACGGATGAGCGATGGCTCGGAGCACTTACAGCCCACAGTTCCTTTGCTTTGACATATGTTCCTCCCTTCTCCAGGATCTTGTCTTCAAGCAGCCAGGGGACGTTCTTGGTCTTGCCAGCTTGTTCCTCCTCCGCATTCGAAAATCCGGCCACGGTACGATTCTTGAAAATGGGGAGGTTGTTGGAATCGAGGACGTTGACGAATACCGCCGGACCGTGGCAGACAGCCGCTGTAGGTTTTCCAGCCCGGAAGAACTGCAGGAGACCAAGTTTAGTTTGAGAGGGGGGGGTTCAAACTATGGAATCAGGCTCACGTCGCTAGAGAGCTTGATGGACGCTGCGTCAGTGGGGAGGTCGATGACAGGGCCATGTCTGACATTCCGTACAACGATCGGTTAGTCCCAGCGCTCATGGTGGAGCCCCTCTGAGATTTGGACTCACCCTCCAGGGTAGAAGACGGCCGCGTAATCCTCAGCCTTGAGATCTGTCAACTTGAAAGCCTTGGCTAGCTTTTCCTTGACGACGTCGTCGTTCAGGAACTTCACGCTTTCATCATCCTTGAACGTTTCAACGCTGTATTGGTCAATCGGAGGGTTGGGACCTGCTGGGGCAGCAAAGTCGATATCGTAGTGAGGCGCAAGCACATAGTAAGGGTGTGCCGCTGGAGAAAGAGATTGGTTAAACGACCGTGCTCTGGCCTGACGGGGTTGGTGCGTATAGCCCACCTTCAGGAAGATACCACCCGGTGGGTTGACCAAGGACGTCCTTGTCAGCCGATGTGAAGATGAACAAAATCTTTTGCTTAGTTGACATGGTGGGTATTTGAATGCTGGTGATGTGGTATAGAGCGATAAGTGATTTTGTAGATCAGTAGTTCGCAGTCGGGAGGGATTATATAGGGCAGCTCTCATGACGTGAGGCAATCTCTGACGCAATTGCACCCAGTGACCTCCACCGGGCCCAACCCCCTTTGGCTCGGGTAACTGAATTCCAGGCCATTGAGTCAGCCATAACGCCTTGTAACGCGCAATCGGCGACTCACCGTACGTTGCGTGCTCTGCGGTGGAGGTTGGCTTCTCTTCAGGGTCTGTCTAAAAATGGAAGGTGGGTGTAGAGAGACCCGTATTCCGTTTTTTTAACGTTTGTATCTATTTCAAGCGTAGAACTCGTCATATGAAGAAATTTTCTGAAGGTCTATTGTTCATGTGGGCTTTCAGGGCATAGGTTCGATACCGCCTGCTCAAATCGCTATGGAGGGTAGCCAACCTTCACCAGCCGCCCGTCTCACTCATTCGGAGTTTTTCAAAAGAGCCCGTGTAGCTGACAGCATCCTGGTCCATTGGTAATTTTGCGTCCACTCTGTGTTTCATTAGGTCAACTCAAGCTGCTGTGGAATGTGACCCCTGCGGCAACCGGGGTTTCCAAGCTGTCGTTCGATACACGAGCCCGCAGACAACTGCCTTATTTCCTTCACTAAATATTCCGTGGGTCTTAGATAGGTGCATAGGAACGATCAACGCATGCGGGCAATTAAAGATGTGAACCCGGACTGCATGATAGGGCTTACAGAGCAAGATTCAAAATGGGGAAAGCCGACGCTTCCAGCACCTTCCATCGCATCTTCTACATTGACGGATGATCTATCCCATGTAGTTAAACCATACATCGTTAACCGTGGAACAGAAACCATAGGCGTCCTCGCGTCGTCTCTGGCGAAGATCAGCTTGGCGTATGCTGCTCCCCTGATGACGCTTATTGCAGCACAAAATGCCACCACGACTGAGCTGTCACGTTGGGACTTTATCCTACAATACCTACCCTGCTCTTAGTCGGCTGCCTCTATCTCTATTCCCTCGTTGCTCTATTCCTATTCTTCCTCTCCTGCACTTCCAACAACCGAATGATCTTCGTACACCGTCACCTTACAAGAAATAGGGAGGAGGACGAGGAGAGGTCAGCACTCGACGTGGCACAAACATGGTTGACTGACCCTCTACCATTCGTGGGGTCAATCTTTCCTGGAGGGGATGGGCGACGCGCTCTGTGGAGAGCGATCCTCTTCGTCGTCAGGTGTGTGTTAGCGACTGGGAGTGGGAAAAGGTTGGGATTGGGCTGTAAAAAGAAAGCAACGGAGAGATGATTTTCGGACTCATGCGGCAAAATCTATCTCGGTCACGACGGTTCGGGCGGGTCTTCCAACTGGTGGACGAGGGGGCCGCAATGCAAGAGGATGTTTCGATTCATGGACGTGTGGCGATAGTGCCTTCGCTTGCCACGGTAAAGGAAAGACATCGATGATGCTCACTACCTCCGCCGACCTCACGGCGATCCCAGTCGCCACCAAGGAACAAGACCGAGGTTCCCGGACCGGCGGGGGATAGATCTATTAAGGACGCATTGAGGGGGTAGGATAGGCGGAAACATAATACCAACTTTACTCAACACCGATAAATCTGTATATTTCGGTCAAACCCGTCTGCCAACCCATTGTGCCACATTGTGTTGTGGTCAACTCCAGGCACCGGGGGTACCGGTCATAACTTTACAAGCCACTCCCCGGCTCGCTATTCGGTCTCACTAAAATGTGTAGATTAGACGAGAGATACGGTAAGATGGACCACCGCCGACTCGCGCCTCGGGGGGTCGGGGAGGAGGATCCGACCGAAAGGCCTTTTAAATTGCCCGTGTCGGATCCCGAGGGCGGAAAGGATCGAGAGAGATGACCCTTTACGCGGCGAACAATGTCGAGGTGTTCGGTGGGATTAAAATGAGTGAGCGACTTGCGGTTTGGCACGGTCGGTTGCGGTCTATGGAGAGCGTGGTGGTGGATACTCGAGCATGCTCAGCAGCCCCACTAACTCCACCATTGTTCGCGCGTTGAGCTCAGTATACAGTACTGTCCCTTAAAGCATTGTGGCACCAACTAGCACCAAAGACTGATAACGTGATGAGAGCCGTTGCACCGCTCCTCTTCACGGCGGCCGACCTTACCTCCGGACACAAAGCGAAAAACCCACCGCCGTAAGGGCTCGCCTCTTGCATCTTGACCCCAAACCCAATAAATGTTCCGCTTGCCTCTCGACCCACCGAGCTCGCTAGCTCCCTTGCTCTCATTCATTGATAGCCTCCATGGGTGACCAGAACCCCTCAGAACATCCTCCCAGAGCAGTTTCCGATTCGCTGATATCCGAGCCAAAGCCATGCACCACATCAAAATCGCCTCAACTTGAAATCCGCAAGACCGGAAGGCATTTCGAGATTGTTGGATTGATCTCCACCTTTTCGGTCTTCGTCATCACGGCTGGCATGGCAACCTTGATATTAGGATGGCTCTATGCGTTCCACGATCCAGTCGCAGCGGGAGGGGGAATCATGTCAGCTGTACAGAATGGGACATTTGTAATCAAGGAAACTTCGGGCTCGGCCAGCAAAGAATCCCTGTCATCTCAGACGCATACGGAGACTCTACGAATTTTGACGTTCTCAGCGCTGGCGGTGAGTTTGGGTGGATATACCGTACTCCCTGTCGGCTAACTTTGGATTACATGAAGAGCCATCTGGTCTCTCTTACAAGTACAATCCTGGTGACTCTACTGGCGTATCGCTCGGCCGCACAGTGGTTAAACGCTTCCGAGAATCCAGAAGATTCAAATCTCACCCCCATTCAGTGAGCTTCTCTAATCGAAATGTCTTAAGTGAACATGCAAGCACTGACCAAGGACCAAACGGCGAAAGGTATGGATTACTCGTCCGGACACTTGGCTCCGGAAGTCTCATGTCACTCATCAACACCCTGCGATACACTTGCCGCTCGAGAAGATCCACCGCGCCACGGCTTTTCAAGGAAGCCTTTGGTGGCGTTGCCGGAATCTACATTCTCAGTCACGTCGTTGGCGTCATTGATTTGTGGCTACACAGCAGAGCCCGTTCAATCTCCGTCTTTCGGGGCGTGCCAGTCCAGTCCGAGGCGTTGTACGGACTCGCGTACAACGAGACCACATGCGGTCCATTCGATACGATTGGGTTGCCCTGCAAGAATCTCATCTCGACTCAACCAGATGGTACACGTTGGGCTTACAATGAATCATGGATGTACTTTGAAGGGGTTGACACCATTTCAGGCACCAACTCGAATGTAACGTTGGAATATATCAACGACACTGCCATCCTCGTCCCTGGTCCAAATCGGAATTTCAAGTCCCAAGGGTTTAGTATCAATACTCAAGGGCTTCATGTGGAGTGCACAAACCTTAGGGATGAGTGCGACTGGCCGCAGTCGCCTTTCCCTGTCTCCTTCGTACCAGGTTCAAGCCCAGTTACCAATTGCTCAAAGGCCGGATATCCGCGTTTTCCGTACTATACCACTGGAGAGCTGGAATTCTCGGGATATGATGGTCGGGATATCCGAAATTTAGTGCTAGGGATAATCGGGGGTGAAATGGGGGGAATGCGGTAAGCTAGGCAAGCATCGGGCTGAGTAACTCTTCCGTCATTTATTTCTCTCACTTCAGAAACGGTACGGCAGACTTCTCGATGGGGTGGACATCCAACCCGGCAACAACCATCATCCAGCTGCGTTCGAATGGCGTAGCCTTTTGGACAAACCATGGTACTTCTGGCGTTTACTACCTCAACGCCCTGGACCTATATGCAAAATGCAAAATGACGTATCTCGATGTCATTGCCCAATATGATCCCATAGGAGTTAAATGGACCATTGCACAGACAAGGCTTTCTCGGCCGGAGCTCGCTTCCATCTTCTGGACACCGATGATCTTCCAGCTCTGGAGTGACGATCTTGGCTACGCACTCGCCCCTTACATACGCACCGGGCAAACAGATACAATTGACACGCTCGCGTCATGGATGTCGAAATTCGGGATCGCTCACATTGCCCCTCTATTGAAATTTACTGCTGCATCCGACGTCACCACACCTCAACCCATCGCCTTGGGATTGTATCCCGTGGCACCCACACTTCTCTTGGTCGGCTGTCTTTACATCTATTCCCTGGCTGCTCTGGTCGTTTTTTTCCTCTCATGCACGTCCAACAACCGGATGATTTTCGTCCCCCGCGAACTAACAAGGAAGCAAGAGCAGGACAAAGAGAAGTCGGCACTGGATGTGGCTCAAGCGTGGCTGACGGACCCTTTACCACTGGTTGGATCAGTGTTTCCTGGTAGGGATGGGCGGCACATTGCACGCTCGGTGAAGAGCGATCCGCTTCGTCAAGTGTATGACAGCAAATGGGGGTTGGTGAAGGTTGGAATCGGGCTGTACAAGGGGTCCAAGGGAGATGTGATCTTCGGGCTTATGCGCCAAAGTCACTCTCAAGCGCGAAGATATGGGCGGCACTTCCCGTCTGTGCACGAGGATAGTACAATGAAGGAGGAAATGGCCCCGCAGTTGTCAGGCTCGGAACGTCAACGTAGCCGTAAACCAGAGGAGCCTTCGACATTAAAGCGTCCCCAACTTAATATCCGAATGTCCCAAAGACGGTTTAGGATTATTGGACTTTTTCCTACCCTTTGTGTCGTTGCCATCACAGGCGGTGCGGCCACCCTGGTATCTGGATGGCTCATTGCATTCCAAGACCCGGTCGAAAACCCTGGCGGTATCTTTTCTGCGCTACGGACCGGGTCGTTTGTGATTATGGAATCCTCCACGTCTAAAGAGTTCCTTCTCTCCCAGACACAGACCGAGACGCTCCGGATATTGTTGTTTTCAGCCTTGGCGGTGAGTCAAAGTCGTTTCAGATAAGTTTCACCCATTAATATTAGATCGATAGAGCCATATTGTATCCGTTGCGAGTACTGTCCTAGTGACGTTGCTAGCATATCGCGCGGCGACACAGTGGTTAACGGCTTCGGAAGATCCAGACAACGTAAATCTCACTCCTATCCAGTAGGTTCTGTGAAGTGACATCCTTTCCCCCTGAGCCCGTCACTGATCGCGAGTTAATATAAACAGATATGGACTACTAGTTCGGACCCTTGGCTCAGGAAGCTTGATGTCGATTCTCAACAGTTTGCGTTACGTTCGCCGGTCGAGAAGAGGAAAAGCACCGTGGTTCTTCAAAGAGGCGTTAGTCGGCGTAACCGGAATCTACCTCCTTACTCATGCGGTTGGATTGATTGATCTGTGGTTGCACAGCAGCGCTAAGGCGATATCTGTCATTCGGTCTATCCCATTCGAGGCCGAAGCTCTATTTGGAAACACCTACAGCGATGTCATGTGCGGCCCATTCAACAAAACGGAGCTGCCCTGCCAGAAACTCATAAGTTATGAGCAGGGGAGGACTCAGTTCGCCTACAATATCCTGGTAGCGACCCTCGCGGGCATGAACGCTATGCGGGACCTCAACCCGTATTTGAAGTTGGAGCGCATCAACGGAACCACGATCTTTGTTCCAGGTTCTACCAGGAGTTACCAATCTCGGGAGTTTACTTATAATACTTATGGGCTTCGCGTACAATGCGCGAACTTAGAGGATCGATGCGAGAGGTTGGCTGCGCCTCTCCCCCAATTCCTTGTACAGGGAAGGAGTCCCGTGACTAATTGCTCGAAGGCCGGATACCCGCGGATACCATACCACACCACGGGGAAGCTCAGCCCTTCTGGGCTCGATACGAGGGATATCCAGACCTTGGTGTTGGGGCTCATCGGCGATGAGATGGGAGGAATGATGTACGTCAAAGCAGGCCTGGACTCAATCGTAACTCATCATTTCTATTTATTCTAGTAACGGGACAGCAGATTTCTCTTCACCGTGGACGCTCAACCCA
>KN823051.1:90840-109796 GCA_000827465.1 Tulasnella calospora MUT 4182 | reverse complement strand
TTTAAAGCTCCACGTGGTCTAATTCACTCTTACTAATGAAATAAATCATCTTTACTGCCTTATATGCGGTCCTTGAGGCCAATATGCGCTCTTTTGGGCTATAGAACTTGGTGAGACCCCGAAAACCGCACCCGGAAATGTGTTGCAAAATCCTGTTAAAAAATTAGGGGCACTTCCGGATACAGGCTCACGGGTATTTTTGCCCGGAGTAACGGGAATTCTTTCTACGGGCTCACTGTAGAACTTGAACAGTGGTGGACTTCGCAGTGTACGCGCTCGAGGCTCACTACGGAATCACCTATAACGATCTCCTGTGCGGCCCATTTAACAAATCTACCTTGCCCTGCGAAATGCTCATAGGGCCTTACCAGGGGAGGATGATACTAGGCTCCGATAGTTTCATAGGGCTCTCAGCAAGCTGGAACGCTATCCTGGACGTCAACCCATATTTCACGTTGGAACGCATTAACGAAACAGCGATCCTCGTTCCAGGTCCCACCAGAAATTACCAGAATCAAGATTTTGATTTCAATACTCATGGGCTTCGCGTCCAATGCGCGAGTCTGGAGGATCGATGCGAGAGGCTGGCCGCGCCTCTTCCCCAATTCCTTGTACAGGGAAGGAGCCCCGTTACCAATTGCTCAAAGGCCGGATATCCGCGGATCCCGTACTATACTACGGGGGAGCTCAGCCCATCAGGACTCGATTCGAGGAATATCAAGACTTTGGTGTTGGGCCTGATGGACGATGA
Source organism: Tulasnella calospora MUT 4182 (assembly GCA_000827465.1). NCBI lineage: Eukaryota > Fungi > Basidiomycota > Agaricomycetes > Cantharellales > Tulasnellaceae > Tulasnella > Tulasnella calospora. The sequence continues at coordinate 109,045 of KN823051.1, read as the reverse complement.
GATGGGAGGAATGATGTACGTCAAGCAAGCCTCAAATAGGTCGTAACTCATCATTCCTATTTATTTTAGGAACGGTACAACAGATTTCTCTTCAGCGTGGACATCCAACCCAGCCTCGACCGTCGTTCAAGTCCGATGGCCCCAGGTCACTACCGCCGAGTCCTGAAGTCACGTATTCCAACACCCCAGACCTATATGCAACGTGCAGCTTGACATATCTAGACATCGTCGCGCACTATGAGCCCCTGGAAGCCGAATGGAGCATACTGGAAGCAAGTCCCTCCTCGCCAGAACTCGCGTCGGTCTTTTGGGCGCCGTTAATGTTCCAATGGGCGGGCGATCATCTCCTGCATGCCCTCAAGCCGTACATGACGGAAAGTGACGGAAAAGCAATAGAAATGCTTGAGATGACGCTTGCAAGAGCGAATATGGGGTCTGTCCCCTTCCTGACGAAATTCATCCCAGCATCCAACGTTACAACTCCCCGACCAGCTGCCTTAGGGGTGTATCCCGCCGCGCCGACCCTTCTCTTGGTCGCCTGCCTTTACATCTACTCGTTGGTTGCTATCTCTACCTTCGTTCTCGCCTGTGCTTCTAACAACCGGATCATTTTTGTGCCCGGTCACCTGACTAGAGATGGGGAACGTGATGAGGAGAGGTCAGTACTCGATGTCGCACAAACATGGCTCACCGATCCTTTACCCTTTATTGGATCGTTGTTCCCTGGCGGAGATGGACGAGAGGTCGGGCGCTCTGTGGAAAGCGATCCACTTCCGCAAGTCTACGACAGCAGCTGGGGGCTGGAGAAGGTTAAGATTGGACTATTCAAATGGAGCACCGGAGAGGTGATTTTCGGACTTAGGCGGCAAAGTCACCCTCGATCTCGGCGGTATGGGCGTTTATTTTCCGTTGAAGACGTGGGCATAGCAGTGCAAGATGAACCTTCCATTCACGGAGACGTCGCGATGATACCGTCACTTGCTTCCACAGCGGAGTTCGAGCCCTGACGGTTGATCTGACTATTACCTATACCTCGCGTTTTCGAATCATTTAGTGTATTTAGTTAGCATGGTTTCACTAGCTCGCAGTGATTTTGTTTCGTTTCAATATCTTTGTATTCGAGCCTAGGTTTGGGTGGCGAGGAGTACCTCCTGCAAAGCAGGTTCCCGCAGGTGGCTTGGGCGTACATCCGCACACGAGAGAATCTTCATCTCCAGCGGCGAACAACGGCCTGAGCTGGTCTGAGGATCAATCAATCAGCGAATTTTTTTTCATCGTCGCTCATGAATCAGCCAGAGCGGTGGCGATTAGAAGCTTATGAAAAGCCTGCAAGAAAGCATTGACTCATCGTGGCCACCTCCAAGCACCCGGGGTTCATATGTTGAATGGCTTGGACGACAGAGGGGCAGGCGAAAAGGTTTGGGAATGGACGAGCGCGGCTATGATCTCGAACCGACGCATGGACCGCACCGCAGATGTTCGCGGGGTTCTTCCTGACTGGGGAGCCACTAAGCAGGCTACCCCTTATCGTTCGTTACGAGATCCAAAAAGTGATATCCATCACGTGGTCTTTAGAAAGCTGGCTTATGATTCGAGGTGTTGTGACGCGCGCGGGAATCCGGGCAATACACCTCGGACCCTGAGACCCCTCTGTCCACCTTGTCCGGACTTTCATCGCACCCTTTGATGTGTATGCAATGTGTATACGCCGTATCCATCTTGGGGTACAAGCCTTGTCACCACAAGGTTTCAGATTCCGTTTATCCGTTAGGAAAGCCTCTTTCGTCGTTCTGAGAGTCATTGTCGTTCACTATGGCTAACGTCTCGCATGGAATCTCGGCCATCATTTAAGGTAGTCGTTTCCCACATCAGCTCATTAGGGTCCCCCCTTTGTTCGACCCGTCGCACATCGCTCGCACTCAAATTTTCCGTCTCTATCCTAAAGGTGTAGATGACAACCATTGTCGTACCGCTCCTGGCGACACGTGGTGTCCATTTCGAGAGTCAAAGATAGAGGCACCGCCACTGCAACCATTCACATCCCGTCTTTCGATCTCGATGACAACTTTCGATACCCTCAGGAGTTTTCACGGCAGACCCAAGTACACCCCACCCACCCTCGACTTACCGGGCGTTCTTCCTCTCTCGCTCTCGTTCGCTGATGATCCTCGAAAATAGTAATACTTTCAATCAGTTTCCGAGATCGGTATCCCAGGCATCAAAGTACAAGATAGAACGCAGGTTCCAATCGGAAGAGTCCTCCCCACCATTAAAGCCTCCTCAACTTGAAACCCGCCTGTCCCGAAGACGCTTCGCAGTCGTAGGACTCCTTTCGACATTTTGCGTCTTTGCTATCACTGGGGGTACAGCAACCTTGATATTAGGATGGCTTTGTGCGTTTCACGATTCGGTCGAAAGTGGTGGAGATGTCTTTTCTGCACTACGAAACGGGTCATTCGCGATTATGGAACCGTCCAGCTCTGAGGAAACCCTCCCCTCCCAGAGCCAGACAGAGACGTTACGAATATTGATGTTCTCAGCCTTAGCGGTGAGTCAACACAACCTGTTATGCTTCTGTTGACCAACGTTGCGTTCCCAGAGCCATCTCGTCTCCGTAACGAGCACAATCCTAGTGACATTGCTGGCGTATCGTGCTGCCACACAGTGGCTACGCGCTTCGGAAAACCCAGACGATGTAAATCTCACTCCTGTCCAGTGAGTTCTGCGAATTGGTATACCTGCAGTCAACATCTAGACACTGACCGCAAACCACTCTTTGACAAGGTATGGACTGCTCGTCCGGATCCTTGGTTCAGGAAGCCTGATGTCAATTATCAACACTCTACGCTACACTGGTCGCTCGAGAAGAGCTAACGCGCCTCGGTTCTTCAAAGAGGCGTTGATTGGCGTAACCGGAATTTACCTCCTTACTCATATAGTCGGACTGGTCGATCTGTGGTTGCATAGCAGCGCTCGATCGGTATCTGTCGTTCGGTCCATTCCGGTCAAAGCCGAGGCCCAATACGGAATCACCTACAACGAGGCCAGATGCGGTCCATTCAACAGAACCGAGCTGCCCTGCCAGAAGCTAGTCGAGCCTGTGCGTGCGCAGGGTATCCTATACTGGGCTTGGAATGAGTACTTCATGAGCTTGCACGCCCATGACACCATCTCAGGCGTCGACCCATATACGAGATTGGAAATCGTTAACGGCACCACGATTATTGTTCCGGGTCCTTCCAAAGATTTCAAGTCTCACGGGTTTACGTTCAACACGTACGGGCTTCGTGTGCAGTGCGCGAACCTTAGGGACCAGTGTGAAACGCTAGCCGCACCTGTCGCCCAATTCCTTGTGCCAGGAGGGAGCCCCGTGACCAATTGCTCGAAAGCAGGGTACCCGCAAATTCCATACCATACTTCAGGAGAGCTCAAGCCTTCCGGGTTCGATACGAGGAATATCAATGCCTTGGTATTAGGGATTATAGGTGACGAGATGGGAGGAATGAAGTAAGTAAGAGAAGCACTAAATGGCTCATAGCTCATCATATCTTTATATTCCAGTAACGGGACAGCAGATTTCTCATCAGCGTGGACATCCAACCCAGCGTCGACGGTTGTGCAGCTTCGATGGCCCAACGTCACTGCCTCTAAAGCCGCGGACACTCCAGGCGTCGCGTACCTCAATGCACTAGACCTATACGCGACATGCAACTTGACATATCTCGACGTCGTGGCGCACTACGACTCTTTAGGAGCCGAATGGAAGATTTTGGATACAAGTCTCTCTTCTTCAGAACTCACTTCGGTCTTTTGGTCTCCGCCGCTCTTTGGACTTGGACTAGACCAGCTCCTTCACTCGCTTAGGCCGTACATGACGAACAGAGGCGCACAAGTCATAGACATTCTCGAGATGACGGTCGCGAAGATTAATATGGGGTGGGTTTCCACCCTGATCACGTACATCCCCGCGTCCAATGTCACGACTACTCGACTGGTCGCCCTTGGACTGTATCCCACAGCACCTACCCTCCTCTTGGTCGGCTGCCTTTACATCTACTCGTTGGTTGCCCTGGTTATCTTCTTTTTCGCCTGCACCTCCAATAACCGAGTGATTTTTGTACCTCGGCACCTGACAAAGGACGGGAAGAAGGACGAGGAGAGGTCGGCCCTCGATGTAGCTCAAACATGGCTGACGGATCCTTTACCCTTCATTGCATCGTTATTTCCTGGCGGTGATGGGCAGCACGTCGCGCGCTCCGTGGAGAGCGACCCGCTGCGGCAGGTCTACGACAGCGACTGGGAATTGGGCAAGGTTGGAATTGGGCTGTACAAGGAGAGCAAGGGGGAGGCGATCTTCGGACTTGTGCGTCAAACTCACTCTCGGTCTCGGCGGCATGGTCGTGTGTTTCCGATCGGAGATGAGGAGATTGCGCTGCAAGAGAAATTTCCAATTCATGGAGGTGCAGCGATCGTTCCGTCGCTGGCTGTGATGGGCAAGGTGGAACCTTGACTGGTGAACGTACTATTCTTATGATTTGTACTTTGAGCTATTTACTGTGCTGCGTGGCGACCCGTCGTCCACTCAGCGTGAATTTACTTTATGTCTAACTCGTCACTGCGGACCCTCACACCTTGCTATTCGGCTGGCTGGGACTACGAACTTGGTCTTGAACATCGGAAGCACTCCAGCATAGCTTGGCGAGCGGGGTGTCTTGGGGTACACATCCGCAGACGTGTGAACAGCCTTGCTCACCTCCGGTGGTGGATAAGAGGAGGATGGTTATCCTCCCGTAGCCTCGCTTGTCCATGGAAGACGAAGCTTCGATGATTAAGCCAAACCATTCCCGTCCCACGTCCGATCTCGAGCTAACATGGCACATCAGAAAGGGAAACCATATTCGCTTGGGACGGACCCTTATCATAATTCACGCTTGTGCCCGCACAGGTTTATGCGCGGCTTGGCGATGTTGCCAAGATTAAGATGACAAAAGGTTGTGAGCGCTGGGGTGTGGATCTTTATGTGAAGACCGAGGAATGATAAATTGGCCGCGTGCAACAGATTGGACAGGGTAGCTGCGGTGACGGTGTCCGACTAGGCGCCAAAAATACACTGGCGGCGGAGTGTCACTAGCTTCGGATTGTCTAAAACAGGAAGTTGGTACGTATTAAGAAAGAATGGATTAGAAACTTTAGGGTTGATGTTCTAGAATGATTCGCCCTCGACAAGCTGTGGACATCCGTAGCCTGGAGCGCGCAGCGGTACCCGGGAACACCAAGCGCTCGCAAGTGTCAGTAGAGCATCGTAGCTCTAGTAGCATGTTTCGGCTTAAATCAGTTTCATAAAAGCAACTGTAGCGAGGTTCAACTGCCAGGAACAAAGGCTGCCGTATATATAAGTCTGTGCCGGTCGTCGCGTAATTTCCAGTCCTGCCCGGTGATCTCGACGAGGCCTACACGAGGAAGTTCAAGTGATTGCATTGTGTTTTTCGATCAGAAAAATGAATTTCAACGAGTCTACCGCGTGTCGGTAGTTGATCGCAACAGATGGGACAAGACAGTCGCGGAAAAGGTGCTTGGGGGATCTCCCACCGGACGAGTGTTTCCTTAAACAGCGGGGGCGGGTCTGGCGGGCCCGGACCCGATCGTCACCTTATCACCTCAAAGAGCACTGATTCGTCTTACGCGGGCAGAGCCCTTGGTACAAGCGGGGTCTCGTCTCTGCTCCCGGTGGATTCCGAACCCAGCAAACATTTAGTGAGAGTGACGTACTGCAGATGGCTGTTGGTCTTTAGAGGACGAGAAACTGTGAGTGCTTGACGTCCTGTGGCGTTCTATTATAATTGTAGGTTTATGCCGCGTCCTTGACTCTAAATTGTGTGGCGTTTAAGTAGAGCCCAAAGCGGTAAGGCTCTGATCGGACACCGCCGATGCCGTAGCGTGCGGTGCAAGCGCTTTGGCCTTTTCCTCATGACACCCCGGATGAGAAATTACCGTAGGCAGATCACCGCGCCCAGCCCAGATTTCGAAGTCGCTGGTATGTAAGTAGCGGAATGTCTATGTGAGGCATCGCGGAATGTGTGGTGCGTCATTGTTATTGTCGGGAGGTTCCGGCTTCGGAAGGAGTTGGCCGTCGCGAAGCCGAAGTCCTTCGAATTCTCCGGGTACGAGCCACCACCTACATAACCGCATGGCCGTCGTTCGTGGTCGTGTGAGTTGGTTTCTGTGTAATGCGTGTCGTGATGTGTGCCAGGAAGAGGGGGGATGGGTGCCCAACGACCGTTCGCTGTACACACTCATCCGGAAGTAGATTCGTGGACCCTTATCTTACTTTCCAGGAACACTTGCCAAGACCTGTGTCCTTGGCAAATTGCTCGAACGTAAACACGTTCAACGTTCCCGAATCGCGCGGGATGGCGGTGATTTCCTTTTTGGGTGATGAGGGAAGCTGTGTATTCCAATTACCTGTCGGGGCAGTTGCTGTGAAGCGTTTCCGAAGCTAGAAACCGAAGAAAAGGGGCGGGTGACGGGGATAGCAACGGACTTTAGGTCTGACGAATGCCGTGCCTGGGTGCCAGGGGGCCCGGAAGCACTGCCTCTCACCGCAAGCGCCCCTCAAGTGATCTTCCCCATCTACCCGTCCCCTCGCCATCCTCCTCGTTCTTTCCTCCCCCCCTTTCCTCCCCCTCCTACAACTGCGACGACCTCTTCCCCTTTTCTTCCCAACACCAAATACCTCAAAAAAAGTCTAAGTGGAGCGAGAAGCAAGAGAGCTAAAAGATAACGATGGTCATGTGGACTCGACTGCGGGCGTTCTATCTGGGCTTGTCGGTCTTGTCATTTTTGGGCCGAGTGCATGCCGACAAGTTGATTCCTGTCGATGGGCGAGATAATAGCATAAAGTCAGTTATCTTTTCCATGCTTGGTCTTGGCCTATGCGGTGAAAAAAGTTACTGATACCGAGTGTGTTGGGATCTATCTTTAGATATACCACCGTGACCAACGGAGACGACGGCGCTACTTGGACTGCAGTACAACGTTCAGCGGATAGCTGCGATACGCCTCAGACGCTCACTTCGAGGCTGGGGGACTATATGACTTTCACCTTTACGGTAAGTCAACCTCCAAAACACGATCGTTCGGGGATCTCCCCCGCAAGCCACCCGAGCCTTGTGTTCTTGGCGGACTGCAGGACGAGAGATTTTTTTTACATAAATTTTATCTATCTATGCTGTTTACAGTGGCTGACGCGTTCCATACATTTTCCAGGGTACGGGCATAATGGTCATTGGCACGACTGGCGTCAAGCAAGGTGTAATCAACTTCACGTTGGACGGCCAAAATATGACAAACTTTAACCGAGGACGTTCCGAATTGATGTGTGATCAATATTTGTTCCAACAACTGAACTTGCCTCTGCAACAACATACGGTCGTCGGCACGCTGATCGGAAGGAACACGAACCTCCAAACCGGACAACCAGACGGTGTTTTTTCAGTCCAACGAGTGAGGTAAGCTCCATCCTTTTTGAGTGTCAGCTCGGTAGGATGGGGTTGCTCAAACAAATTGAAACGACCAGGTACTCCATTCCCGGCAGCGACAGCAGCTCGACGCCCACCGGACCTATCGTTGGCGGAATAATAGGAGCCATTGCGCTAATCGCAGCAGCCGGTTTAGCGTACTACTTCTGGCGCAAACGACACCCAAAGCGCCGCAGCAACTCAGATTTCTGGGACGAAGGCGATCTCGGTGGTGGAAAGCACACGACAAACCCTGGCATCGTCGCGACTCCCTTCGAATGGGAAGGCCCCTCGAAGCCCGCGGGCAACGAGGCCAATTCTGGTACGCATTACGGTGGTGTTGAAGGGGAACAAGCTCCAGGTTCGCCTTCGTTCGCTGCCACCCAACCTTTACTCGGCCACTCGTCCCCTCCATGGTCAGCTTCGGCTCATACGACCTCGTTCTCAGGACCTAGCTCCAGCTCGCACAACAACCTCACCGCCAACAACAGCAGCAACCCGAACGTGTATTACAATCAATTAGGAGCGCCTATGCTTGGCCCCAGAACGCACACGTCGAGCGGGTCGGGTGGGGATCGGAGGGGGTCGGGGTTGACGGGCTCGACGTTGGTCGCGTCGAACCCCGATGCGGGGAGAGGAGAGAAAAATCCAGCCATGTTCGCGATGGGGCCTATTCCGGGGAGGCACGATGCGCCTGGTCCAGCGGGTCCTGGCATGCCGCAGCCAGCGAGACCGACGAGCGGACCGATCGACGAAACGCAGCTGGTGGACCGCATCGCACACCGCTTAGCGGACATCATGACGGAGAGAGTTGGCGTGAACGATGCTCCTCCAGGTTACGTCGGTGGCGATGACGAGTTGTTCGGTCCGCCACCACCGCCTCCTCCAGCGACGGCTCAGGACACCACATCCCCATCCCCGGCAGCAGCAGCAACAACAGGAAGCTCCTCATACCCACCACAATCTGCGACTTCCCCCAGACCACCGACCTCGCCGCAATACGTACAATCTCCTCCATCGGCGACGACTCCCGGACAACTTCAACCGCCTACGCCTCCCGCGGGCTCGACGTCGTTTGGTGCTGGAGCGGGAGCTGGGAGATTCGGACCTCGACCGAGGCCCGCGGGCAGCGTCGGTGGGAGACCGGTAGAGTATGGTGCTCAGAGAAGCATGTCGGGGGACCAGTCTCGGTCTCCGCGAGGGGGCGCGTAGAGAGAATCCGCCCTTTGGAAAAGCAAGTCCTGAGGGACGTTTGCTAGAAGTTGTTTCAGCTTGTTATCGCCGGGGACATCGTTTCCCTGGCCGAGGGGAGGGATTTGGGGTCCAGAACGAGTTTTTGTTGTGCGCGGAAGAGAGGCGCGTTTTTTTATCATGCGGCATGAGGCTGCCGGGCCCGAAATCAACCATCTGCAGATACCACCGCAAAGCAGAGTTTATTTCTCTTCACCTCTTTTTCTTTCTTTCTTTCATACATAGGTCGGGTCTCTTTTGATTTGTACTACTTGGACTCTCTCCACCTATTGTTGTTTTCCCCTTCTTTATGTCATTGTTCATCCCATCATCAACCCCCTTCTCTTTCCAGTTCTCTATTGCATTTTGGTCTTTTTGATTTTAGCTACAAACGCCCCCGTTCTTCATCAGAGTTGTCATATATTAGGTTCGTTCGAGTCTTGAGGCGAAAATTGATTGATATTCCCGCCCACTGCCCACGGCCGGTTCTAGTGTGTGGCACTGCTGTTGGTGACAGGAGCCTGATGGTCTTGGCAGGCGCCCATGTGCTGGCATCGCCTGCCGGAGTTATCCTTTCTTCATTTTTGGTCCAGCTCGCTGCAGTCGGCGCAGTCATCACTCTCGAGGCACTTCAAATCGGCATCAATGAGAGGCTGGATATCAGACAAAGTGGGCTGGTGGCTAAACAAAGATTAATAAATAACCGAATGAGCGCTAAGTTGAAATTGGATGACGTGTAGAGGGACTTAAATTGAGTCATGACGTAGACCCTTATCCCCGCGCTGTGCCTCAATCGAAGCAATCAGCCGCACGCCGAGCCTTCCCGTCGGCAAGGAAACCAGCTGCCATTATCCAATCGCACAATGCGGAGATAAGAACACAAACATCATCACCAAACCGGCATACACCGGATTAAGGAGGCGCCAGCTGTTCCCTCCAGCGTCTGAAGACGATGGGGAGAGGCAGTTGGAGGACGTTCTCGAGGATGAAGCGTTAAAATTACTTGCCGAAAACCGTCCGAGGAACGGAGTCCGGTGTTCAGAGGACGAGTGGCGATAAGAGCAGACGTCGGGGAGTGGGAGTTATGCAGGGACTATCCCCACCATTAGGACCCTGTTGCATGCGCTTCCTCCCACTCGAACACCGAAACACGCCAAGGAAATGCAAACGGGAGGGAGCAGTCTAATCTGGAGAAGGGGGTCATTCTATGCCGGGTTTCCAACGAGTATATATATATACTTGCCACCTCACCTCCAATTTTCTCCCCTCAGGTCCTTTCTTGTTCTCCCCGTCCATCCTCCTAGGTCCTTCTTTCGCTCGTCGATCCACACTCTCTCTACCTTTAGTCTTTCTTTAACCCACAGTCACTACTCATTAAACATGCGTGTCCTCTCACTCGCCGCCTTCGCCACTCTCGCCGTCTCTCTCGTCACCGCCGCTGGCCAACACCCAGCCGCTCCTCGTCCCGCCGCAGACGCAGTCTCCGCTCGCCAAGTCAAGCGCAAGGAACTCGAAGTCAAGCAAAAGTATCCCGAGTACTTCGACAAGCGCGGCAACCACGGTGGCAGCAAGCCCTCTGACAAGCCCGAAGAATGCCCCTTCAAGGGCATCGGAGATAATAACCATGGCAATGATCATAACAATGATCATTACGGAGATCACCACAAACGTTCCACCAATCTCATCCACGCAGCGAGGTACGACGACGCCGTCAACATCTTGAAGGCGAGGGAGGTCGCCGATTTCTTGGTCAGCCGGGGAGTCTACACCGCGTGAGTACTCTCGCCCTCCTCCTCGGTCGTTGTAATCCCGACCACCCTCCCATCCAATGAGACTAATCACTAAATTACCATTCATCCAGCACCAACGGCACTCGCCTCGTCGACCGCTCCTTCCTCGAAGGTCTCGAGAAGGGTGAGGCTATGCTCGCCAAGCGTTCTCGCTGGTCCCGAGCCCTCAACAACGCCGTCTCGGACACCCTCGTCTCCATCGGCATGCCCGTCTACCGTCAATGGAAGGAACGCACTCTCACCGGCCTCGATGCCACTTTCCACCTCTCCGAGACGTGAGTACCACCCCGCCTTCCCTGCACCATGCAAGCCACTATCTAGGCGTTTAGGCGCTCAGGCTCGATCGAAATGACGACAGTGGCTGACGTTTCGGGGCTTGCCTTGTCTATTCCTATAGGACTGCGTTCAACGTCCGCGACATCCCAGCTATCGAGCGTGCTCTCCTTGACCACCCAGAGTTCAAGGAGACCCAGATCTTGGGATACCGCGTCACTCGTCGCTTCATCGAAGCCGCCAGCGCCCTCAATTAAGCGCCACAATACCCCGGTTCGCTTCGCCTTCCCGCCTTTTTACCTCTCGTCTCTGTCTCTCTTCTCACAAGGAGAATATAGGTGACTAGTCTCTCATGGACACCGTTTGTCTTGATCTGTTGTTCCATTACCCTTCGCTACTTTCTTTAACTTTCTACCGTAAGGATAGCGTCTGTTGTGTCTCTGCTACTGTTTGTCGCCCACGCCCCATCTAGACTTTGTTGTGTGCGATGTATATACACCTATCTGTCGTTGTAGTCTGTGATAATGGCTACATTACTCGGTTCTCGTTCTCATATTCAGCGTGGTTGATTATGTGGGGGTTGCGCTCGTTCGGGCGGACGGATGAATTACAACCAATGAGTATCCTAAGGTAATCGACACGTCAAATCACGTCATTAACCACGCCAGCTCATATCCTAATATTCCCGGGGAAATTGCCCTCCCTGAGCCGCCGGTCCCATACCTCCAGGCTGCTCCGCTGGCGCACGAGCAAACTGCCCGGCCGGAGCACCGCTCGCAACGTCTCCTTGACCACTCGTTACACCGCCTTTCCCTCTCAACTTCTGCGCTTTACTCTCCAACTTCCCAGCCTGCTTCAAATCCTGCACCTGCACGGCCATGTTCCTCCCAAGCACGACTTTCTCCTGCCCGCGCCTCTGCAAGCTCTCGGAACCAAACATCTTGCCGGCCATTTCTTCTATCTTGCCGCTCGTCTTCAAGTGCCTGGCCTCCCTGGGGGTCGGTTCGAGCGAGGTGTGCGGGCCGGTGGAGGAGAAGGGGCCTCCGCCGAGAGCTTGGTTAAGGGTGGTCGTGACGGTGGGGTGGGAGAGGTATGTGGAGAGTTTACCGGCGGGGTCGCTTCGCCATGTGCTGCCGGTTTTCGTTCCGGTCCCTGTCTTTTGGTGGTCGTATTGGTTTCCGAAGTGGTTCCTATGAGCAGAGGGAAGGGGAGCCTTTTCGTTAAAATCATCATTATCCCCAAGCGCAAGACTCACCCTGCAGCTGCCGCATTTCTATTGTCGCCAAATCCCGCATCGGGAGTCATTCCATACCTGCCTTCGTTGGCAGTCGGTTCGCTATATACCAGAACGTACGTCCCCCCCGTCAGCGTTGCCCATTGAAAGTTTCCAGCGGATCTCGCACCACGACTCACCCAGCACGCGTGGTCTCGCCGGCGAACTTCTGATCCTGGTGCATATACCCAGTATGATCGTCATAGTTGGGAGGCATCTGCTGTGCGCCTACTGCGTTCGGATGGGCTCCCGCGTCAACGTGATCTTGCCCGGGTCGGAATCCCGTTGTGTTGGCATTATCGTTGAATTGGTTTCCTTGAATCGGCTGTCCTTGGGCGGCGGAGGGTTGGACCTGCTGTTTCTCCTGGAATTCGTTCGTGTAAGGGGTCTATGTGTAGCCATAACATCAGAAAACTGGAGGGTTCTGTTCGCCCGAATGAGGGTACGAGGCTCACCTGCTGCTGATCGCCATAACCTTCCTGCTGGTAACCAGCGGGACCCTGCTTAGCATCGTATCCTGTGGTTCCCTGTTCTGTGTGACCGAAGGGTACATTCGCTTGACTTGAAGGCTCGCGACGATGTTGTCCGGACTCGAGGGCGTTTATGTTGGAGTCCGGGTTGTTATAGCCCGGATCGTCTCGCTCGGAGCGGAAAGGGTTCGGGTCTTTCACGTCTTGGAACTGGTCTCCTTGAGACGTCCCGCCTTGGGTAACTGGATGCATAGGGTGCTTCTCCTGCATTTCATTTCCGTAGGGCGTCTGGATGTGAGGCTGATGTCAGCGTGAGCGGCTTGAAACGTCGTCCGAACGCCAGACGTGAGAAGGATTGTAAGATATACGAACCTGCTGACTGCCGTACCCATCTTGATAACCTGCAGTTGGAGTGGGTTTAACTCCTTCATGCGCTGGATTTGGTTGTGGAGGGATGTTTGTCTGCAAAGTCGCAATTGGTCGGTTTGTCTAACCCTACACGGGTTCAGATAGAACAACTCACGTTCATACTTAAAGGCTCGGTGAGACTAAAGTGGGGTATAGGTTGATTCCATTCTCGAAATCTGTACTCTGCTACTTATATTGATTTCGAGCTCATAGGTTTGAGTGGTTTGAGTGGTTCCCTGACGTCAGGCTTGGAGTGGATCGTGACGACGCAAGGCCGCGCGCGCCACGCTCCACGGTGAACTCCCAGAGCGTGTAACTGCTGCTGCGCACTTGGGTTGGAGCCTACTGTTGTTCTGTTAGTGTGCCATATATCAAGTCCGATCCGCAATCGTTGGTTCGTTGCTTGACATTGGCACTGAGGGGGCGCCTGCCGCCTCCGGGTGGGCTTGTCCTCAGCTTATGTAAGAGCAGTACACATGAAGTCGTTCAGGAAATTCTTATTTCCTTCAGATATTATCTAAACAGGAGGAATGTAGTAGCCAGCTTATGTTACGAGAACTTTTCGAGTCGTGAGGCGGGGCGAGGGATTTCACTTCGAGCGAACGGATAAAAGTTATATCGGCAAAGAAAATTCGGGAAAATAAGCCTCAAATATACAGTTACAGCAGACCCAGATCAATTATTTGAGCTTTTTATCATGACAAGTGAAGGCACTGTCACTATACGTCCATGAATCGGAACCTTCTCGTTCCGTGCGTTCTCGTCCGCTGGCTGGAACAGCCGCGCATACCGTCGCGACCGAGAACGATTTGCTAAATAAATGCAGTAAATGGCTCGAAAACGCAAGGCAGAGGGATTAATGAGATCCACCGTCAGGTTCCCGCCTCCCCTGTAGCAGCGAGCGGCGGTAGGATCGCGACGTCTCCGTGAATGGAAGGTTCCTCTTGCGATGCTATGTCCACGTCTTCGACAGAAAATACACGCCCATACCGCCGAGATTGAGGGCGACTTTGCCGCCTAAGTCCGAAGATTATCTCTCCGGTGCTCCATTTGTATAGCCCAATTCCAACCTTCTCCAGCCCCCAGCTGCTGTCATAGACTTGCCGAGGCGGATCGCTTTCCACAGAGCGCGCGACCTCTCGTCCATCTCCACCAGGGAACAACGATCCAATAAAAGGTAAAGGATCGGTGAGCCATGTTTGTGCAACATCGAGCACTGACCTCTCCTCATCACGTTCCCCATCTCTGGTCAGGTGACGGGGCACAAAAATGATCCGATTGTTGGAGGCGCAAGCGAGAACGAAGGCGACGATAGCAACCAACGAGTAGATGTAGAGGCAGACGACCAGGAGAAGGGTGGGCGCGGCGGGATAAACTCCCAAGGCAGCTGGTCGGGGAGTTGTGACGTTGGATGCTGGGATGAATTTCATCAGGGAGGTGACCCACGCCAGACTCGATCTTGCAAGCGTCGTCTCAAGCATTTCTATGAATTTCCCGTCACTTTCCGTCATGTACGGCTTGAGGGCATGCAGGAGATTATCGCCCGACCATTGGAACATCAACGGCGTCCAAAAGACCGACGCGAGTTCCGGCGAAGAGGGACTTGCTTCCAAGATGCTCCATTCGGCTTCCAGAGGCTCATAGTGCGCGACGATGTCTAGATATGTCAAGCTGCACGTTGCATATAGGTCTGGGGTGCTGGAATACGCGACTCCAGGACTCTCAGCGGTAGTGACCTGGGGCCATCGGACTTGAACGACCGTCGAAGCTGGGTTGAGCGTCCACGGTGAAGAGAAATCTGCTGTCCCGTTACTAGAATAAATAGAAATGATGAGTTATGATTGAGTCCAGGCCTGCTTTGACGTACATCATTCCTCCCATCTCATCGCCGATGAGCCCCAACACCAAGGTCTGGATATCCCTCGTATCGAGCCCAGAAGGGCTGAGGTTCCCCGTGGTATGGTATGGTATCCGCGGGTATCCGGCCTTCGAGCAATTAGTCACGGGACTCCTTCCCTGTACAAGGAATTGGGGGAGAGGCGCAGCCAACCTCTCGCATCGATCCTCTAAGTTCGCGCATTGTGCGCGAAGCCCATAAGTATTATAAGTAAACTCCCGAGATTGGTAACTCCTTGTAGAACCTGGAACGAAGATCGTGGTTCCGTTGATGCGCTCCAACTTCAAATACGGGTTGAGGTCCCGCATAGCGTTCATGCCTGTGAGGGTCGCTACCAGGATATTGTAGGCGAACTGAGTCCTCCCCTGCTCATAACTTATGAGTTTCTGGCAGGGCAGCTCCGTTTTGTTGAATGGGCCGCACATGACATCGCTGTAGGTGTTTCCAAATAGAGCTTCGGCCTCGAATGGGATAGACCGAATGACAGATATCGCCTTAGCGCTGCTGTGCAACCACAGATCAATCAATCCAACCGCATGAGTAATGAGGTAGATTCCGGTTACGCCGACTAACGCCTCTTTGAAGAACCACGGTGCTTTTCCTCTTCTCGACCGGCGAACGTAACGCAAACTGTTGAGAATCGACATCAAGCTTCCTGAGCCAAGGGTCCGAACTAGTAGTCCATATCTGTTTATATTAGCTCGCGATCAGTGACGGGCTCAGGGGGAAAGGATGTCACTTCACAGAACCTACTGGATAGGAGTGAGGTTTACGTTGTCTGGATCTTCCGAAGCCGTTAACCACTGCGTCGCCGCGCGATATGCTAGCAACGTCACTAGGACAGTACTCGCAACGGATACAATATGGCTCTATCGATCTAATATTGATGGGTGAATCTTATCTGAAACGACTTTGACTCACCGCCAAGGCTGAAAACAACAATATCCGGAGCGTCTCGGTCTGTGTCTGGGAGAGAAGGAACTCTTTAGGCGTGGAGGATTCCATAATCACAAACGATCCAGTCCGTAGCGCAGAAAAGATACCCCCAGGGTTTTCGACCGGGTCTTGGAATGTAATGAGCCATCCAAATACCAGGGTGGCCGCACCGCCTGTGATGGCAACGACAAAAAGGGTAGGAAAAATTCCAATAATCCTAAACCGTCTTTGGGACATTCGGATATTAAGTTGGGGACGCTTTAATGTCGAGGGCTCCTCTGGTTTACGGCTACGTTGACGTTCCGAGCCTGATAGCTGCGGGGCCATTTCCTCCTTCACTGTACTGTCCTCGTGCACAGACGGGAAGTGCTGCCCATATCTTCGCGTCTGGGAGTGACTTTGGCGCATAAGCCCGAAGATCATATCTCCCTTGGACCCCTTGTACAGCCCGATTCCAACCTTCACCAACCCCCATTTGCTGTCATACACTTGACGAAGCGGATCGCTCTTCACCGAGCGTGCAACGTGCCGCCCATCCCCACCAGGAAACACTGATCCAACCAGTGGTAAAGGGTCCGTCAGCCAGGCTTGAGCCACATCCAGTGCCGACTTCTCTTTGTCCTGCTCTTGCTTCGTTGTTAGTTGGCGGGGGACGAAAATCATGCGATTGTTGGACGTGCATGAGAGAACGAAAACGACAAGAGCAGTTAGGGAATAGATGTAAAGGCAGCCGACCAAGAGAAGTGTGGGTGCCACGGGATACAATCCCAAAGCGACGGGTTGAGGTGTGGTGACGTCGGATGCAGCAGTAAATTTCAATAGAGGGGCAGTGTAGGCCATCCCGAATTTCGACATCCATGACGCGAGTGTATCAATTGTATCTGTTTGTCCGGTCATTATGTAAGGGGTGAGTGAGTATTGAAGATCGTCAGTCCAGAGCTGGAAGATCATCGGTGTCCAGAAGATGGAAGCGAGCTCCGGCCGAGAAAGAGTTGTCTCTGCAATGACTCATTTGACTCCTATGGGATCATATTGGGCAATGACGCCGAGATAGGTCATTTTGCATTTTGTGTATGGGTCCAGCGCGTTGACGTAGTAAACGCCAGGAATACACCATGGTTCGCCCAAAAGCCATGGTAGACCCCAACGCAGCTGGACGATTGTTGTTGCAGGGTTGGCTGTCCACCCCATCGAGAAGTCCGCCGTACCGTTTCTGAAGGGAGAGAATGAATGAGCCAAGAGCTACCCCACCCCGATCATTGCCTACTAGCTTACCGCATTCCTCCCATTTCATCCCCGATTATCCCTAGCACCAAATTTCGGATATCCCGACCATCATATCCCGAGAATTCCAGCTCTCCAGAGGTATGGTACGGAAAGCCCGGGTATCCGGCCTGTGAGCAGCAATTGGTGACTGGCCTTGAACCTGGTACTAAGGATACAGGGAACGGCGACTGCGACCTGTCGCACTCATCCCTTAGATTTGTGCACTCCACATGAAGACCTTGGGTATTGATACTGAACTCTTGGGACTTGAAATTTCGATTTGGACCGGGGACAATGATGGCCGTGTCGTTGATATATTCCAAGGATACATCCGAGTTGGTGCCCGAAATGATGTCAACCCCTTCAAGATACATCCATGACTCATCGTAAGCCCAATGTGTACCATCAGATCGGGTGGAAATGAGATTTTTGCAGGGCAACCCCGTTGTATCGAATGGACCGCATGTGGTCTCGTTGTACGCGAGTCCGTAGAACGCCTCGGATTGGGCTGGCACGCCGCGAAAGACGGAGATCGAACGGGCCCTACTATGTAACCACAGATCAATGACGGCGACGACGTGACTGAGAATGTAGGTTCCAGTGACGCCAACAAAGGCTTCCTTAAAAAGACGTGGCGCGGTGGCTCTTCTCGGGCGACAAGTATATCGCAGGGTGTTGATGAGTGACATGAGGCTTCCCGAGCCAAGTGTCCGGACGAGCAGTCCATATCTGTCGGATGCTAACAGAATACAGTAGATAGTTCTAAAACGTGAGATCCGGTAAATGGTTAAATCAAGCGTCAGAGTTCCGCCTCTTCTGTAGCAGGAAGCGGCAGTGTGGACGCAGAGTCTCCGTGAATGGGTGATTTGTCTTGCAATGCTCTCTCCACGCCTACGACAGAAAACACACGTCCATACCTCCGAGATCGAGGGTGACTTTGCCGCCTAAGTCCGAAAATCATCTCTCCGGTGCTCCATTTGAATAGTCCAATCCCAGCCTTCTCCAGCCCCCAGCTGCTGTCGTAGACTTGCCGAAGCGGATCGCTTTCCACAGAGCGCCCGACCTCTCGTCCATCTTCACCAGGGAACAACGATCCAATAAAAGGTAAAGGATCGGTAAGCCACGTTTGTGCGACATCGAGTACT
>KN823051.1:18247-78266 GCA_000827465.1 Tulasnella calospora MUT 4182 | reverse complement strand
CATCTCCGGCCGGAAATACACGCCCATACCGACGAGAACGGGAATGGCTTTGGCGCACTAGTCCGAAGATCCTCTCTCCGCTGCTACCCTTGAACATCCCAATTCCAACCTTCCCCAACCCCCAATCGCTATCGTACACTTGCCTTAGTGGATCGGCCTCCGCGGAGCGCATAATGGCTCGCCCATCTCCACCCGGGAATAAAGATCCAATAAGCGGTAAAGGATCGGTCAGCCATGCTTGGGCGACAGCAAGAGCGGACCGCTCTTCGTCCTTCTCCCCTCGCCTTGTGAGATGGCGAGGTACGAAAATTATTCGGTGATTGGAAGTGCAGGCGAGAACGAAAATGAGGAGAGGAGCAAGCGAATATATGTAGAGGCAGCCAACCAAGAGAAGTATAGGTGCCGTAGGATACAGTCCCAAGGTGACGAGTCGAGTGGTCGTGATGTTGTCCGCTGGGATGAATGTTATCAGAGAGGAAACGTACCCCATGTTGATTCTTGCGAGTGACATCTCGAGAACTTGCATAGCCTGTGCAGCTCTGCTGGTCATGTAGGGCCTAATTGTGTGAAGGAGCTGTTCCGGTATGGCTTGGATCCGGGAGAGCAACGGCGTCCAGAAAACTGACGCGAGTTCCGGAGAAGAGAGGTTTGTGTCTACAATGCTCCACTTGGCTTCTATAGATTCATAGCGTGCAGTGACGTCGAGGAATGTTAAGCTGCATTTCGCATATAGGTCCAGGGCGTTTAGGTAGCCGACGCCAGGAGTATCGGTGGCGTCGTGAGCCGTGACGTTAGACCAACGGAGTTGAACGACCGTCGACGCTGGGTTTGATGTCCACCCTGAAGAGAAATCTCCTGTTCCGTTACTAAAACAAAAGTGAGTGATGAGCCACGAACTATTCGATGCTCGGCTGACTTACAACATTCCTCCCATATCGTCGCCGATGATCCCCAACACGAAGCTCTTGATGTTTCTTGTGTCGAACCCTGAAGCCTCGAGGTGCCCAGAAGTATAGTATGGAATCCTCGGGTACCCAGCTTTGGCGCAATTGGTAACAGGACTCCCTCCCGGTACAACGAACTGGGCTCCCGGCGTAGCCAGAGTTTGGCATTGATCCCTAAGGTTCGCGCACTGCGCGCGGAGTCCATACGTGTGGAATGTAAATCCTCGAGATTTGAAGTTTTTAACGGGACCAGGAACGAGGATCGCTGTGCTGTTGACGAATTCCAACCTTACATATGGGTTGATGCCTTGGATGGTGTCGTAGGCTTGTAGGTGCATCCGTTGCTCGTTCTGAGCCCATAATAGACTACCCTGCCATGAGTAGAGGAGCTTCTGGCAGGGTAGCTCGGTTTTGTTGAATGAGCCGCATCTAGCTTCGTTGTAGGTGATCCCGTATCTGGCGTCCATCGTGATTGGAATGGATCGAACGACAGATACTGACCGAGCGCTGCTGTGCAACCACAGATCAACCAGCCCGACTACATGACTTAGTAGGTAGATTACGGTTACGCCGGCCAACGCCTCCTTGAAGAATTGAGGTGCTTTCGCTCTTCTGGAGCGCCTAGCATATCGCAAGCTGTTGATGATCGACATCAAGCTTCCTGAGCCAAGGGTCCGGACGAGTAGTCCATATCTGTTACCGGGTAGTTGGTGGTCAGGGCTTGCGTATCGGCTGAAGATGTTCCAATTCGGGGTACTCACTGGATTGGAGTGAGATTTACGTCGTCTGGATTCTCAGAAGCACGTAGCCACTGCGTGGCTGCTCGATATGCGAGCAAAGTAACTAGGATAGTGCTGGCGACGGATACGAGATGGCTCTGGAAATGCAATGTCGGTCGAACAATAGAATCCGAAACTACTCAGACTCACTGCGAAGGCTGAAAACGCCAAGATACGTAGGGTCTCTCCGTGCGTCTGAGGCGCGGCGAAGTCTTCCGACCCAGAACCCTCCATGATTGCAAACGTCCCATTCCGTAGCACAGAGAGAACGCCCTCGCCTCCTTCAACTGGATCGTGAAACGCACAGAGCCATCCTAGTATTAGGGTTGCCATACCGCCTGTCATGGTGAAAACACAAAGGGTCGAAAGCAATCCGACGACACTAGACCGTCTTCGGGACCTGCGAATCTCCAGTTGGGGAAGTTTTAATGAGGAGGATGGCTCGGATGATTCGTGGATACGCTCCAGCATTAAGCCTGACGCCCGGGAGACCTTTCTCGGAGACTGATTGGGGATACTGGGATCGTTGGGGGGCATCAGCAAACGAGAGCGATGGTGTAAGCAAACTTAGAGGGTCGAGGGTGGACGGGACGTTCGAGAGTAACTCGCGTTTGGTATGTAAAACTCTTAAGGCATCGAAAGCGTAAGCTTTGTTCAAGACAGACATTCAGAATGTCAACCCTCGCGGTGGCGGCCTTTGTGTCGAAATGGGTGGTACGTGGCGGGAGAGCAGTACGGCGATAACGGCGATGTGTCTGTGGCTAGTTGTGGCGAATATCTTCTTTCGGATCACGGCAGACAAGGTGAGAGCTTGAAATGGGAGGGGGAAAGTGTAACGAGCTCCATCAAGGGATATCAGGGACCGATGTGGGAATCTGTTGCCTTTGTAGACGATTCCCGGCACGGACCGAAAAAGTTATCTGGTTCCCTTTGGGCGTTCTCTTTGTCTTTGTCTCTGCAATGTCTTCCGGCATTCCCGGAAGTCGAACCTCGGATAAGCACAAGGGAACAGAGCGTGACCGCCAGTTTCCGTGCCCACCCCGGTAGCCTTCAGCAAACCCGCCGTCATCTCGATAGTTACCGATGAGTGTGCTCGCTGTCTTTCTAGGTCACGGAAGTGGAAGGTGAGCCAGACTGAGACCGCCGCCTAAACAACAATACAACAGTGGCGATGGAGAGGTATAACATAGCGGACGATCAAGATGCTCTAGTTCCCAAGTTATATTGTGAGGATCGAAGGTCAAGAGGTTAAACCGAATAATAATAGAAATAATCAACGAAAGAGTAATTACAAATATTAGTTAAATGACTAGAGCAATGTAGGGCTTCACGATCAAGGCTCCGCCTTCCCCATGACAGCTAGCGACGGGACGGCCACCGTGCTTCCATGTATAGGGACCTTCTCCTGCAGCGCGCTGTCCTCGTCAATAACAGGGAAAATACGCCCATAACGCCGCGACCGAGAGTGACTTTGGCGCATAAGTCCGAAGATCATCTCTCCGTTACTCCCCTTGTATAACCCAATTCCAACCTTCCCCGACTCCCATTCGCTATCATAGACTTGCCGCAGCGGATCGCTCTCCGCAGAGCGTGCGACGTGCCGTCCATCCCTACCAGGAAATATCGATCCAACGAGCGGTAAAGGGTCCGTCAACCACGATTGAGCCACATCCAATGCAGAACTCTCCTCGTCTTTCTCCTTTTTCTTCGTTAATTCACGCGGTACGATGATCATGCGGTTGTTGGATGTGCAGGAAAGGAAGAAAATGACCAAAGCAATCAGGGAATAAAGGTAAAGACAACCGGCTAAGAGAAGGGTGGGTGCCGTGGGGTATAGTCCCAAAGCGATGAGCTGAGGCGTGGTGACGTTGGACGCTGCAGTGAACTTCATCAAGGAAGCGGTATATCCAATACCGTATTTCGCCATCGATGACCCTAGTATATCCATCGTCTGTCCCCCCCTGTTTGTGACGTAAGGCCTGAGCGTGTTGTGGATATCGTCAGTCCCGAGCTGGAAGATCATCGGCGTCCAGAGAACGGATGCGAGCTCCGGTCGAGAAAGAGTTGACTCCGAGATGGTCCATTCAGCGCCTATGGAATCGTATTGGGCAATGACGTCGAGATAGGTCAATTTGCATGTTGCATATAGGTCCAGGGCGTTGAGGTACGAAACGCCGGGTGTGCCGCTGTTCCACTGAGCGGTAGTGTTATCCCAACGCATTTGAACAATCGTTGTCGCTGGGTTGGACGTCCACCCCGACGAAAAATCCGCTGTCCCGTTTCTGGAGATGGAAAAACAACGATAAGCTACGAGTCACTCCACTCCGATGTTCGGTTAACGTACATCATTCCTCCCATTTCGTCGCCGATGATGCCCATCACCAAGCTCTTGATATTTCGAGCGTCACGTCCCGTTGCTTTGAGCTCTCCAGACGTATAGTACGGGATACGCGGGTATCCGGCCTTGGAGCAATTGCTGACTGGGCTCGAACCTGGCACGAGAGCTGAAAGGAGAGGCGACGGTGGCCTATCGCATTCATCCCTTAGGTTTGCGCACTCCACCTGAAGACCCTGCGTATGGATGCTAAATCCTTGAGACTTAAAATTTCTATTTGGACCAGGAACAAGGATAGCGGTGTTGTTGATATATTCGAGCTTGAAATCCGGATTGACGTCTGAGATGGTGTCGAAGCCTGCGAGGTACATCCACGGCTCGTCGTAAGCCCAGTGCGCCCCATCCCACCGGTAGGAGATGAGGTTTTGGCAGGGTAAAGCAGCCATGTTGAATGAACCACATGTGGTCTCATTGTATGCGATTCCGTACAACGCCTCGGATTGTATCGGTACGCCTCGGAAGACGGAGATCGAACGGGCGCTGCTGTGCAGCCACAAATCGACCAGGCCGACGATGTGACTGAGGACATATATTCCAGTTACGCCGACCAAAGCTTCTTTGAAAAGCCGAGGCGCATTGGCTCTCTTCGAACGGCTGGTATAACGCAGGGTGTTGATGATCGACATCAGACTTCCCGAGCCAAGCGTACGGATGAGTAGCCCATACCTTTTTGTCGGGAGTTCAGTCATCAGCATGCCTGCAATCAGGTCTGGATACAAGGTACGAAAAAACTGACTGGATAGGAGTGAGGTTTGCACCGTCTGGATCCTCTGAGCTGCATAACCATTGTGTGGCCGAGCGGTATGCCAATAGAGTCACCAGGATCGTGCTCGTAACGGAGACAAGATGGCTCTACACATGGCTCGAAGTTAGTCGACGGTAACTACGATATGCACCTTCAATCTTACCGCTAACGCTGAGAACATTAATATTCGTAAAGTCTCCGTATGCGTTTGAGGCGACAGGGAGTCTTCATCGGCAGGACCTGAAGGTTCCTTGATCACGAACGACCCATTCCGCATGGCCGACATTATTCCCCCTCCCGCTTCGACTGGATCGTGAAACGTATAGATCCATGCTAATATCAAGGTTGCAATGCCGCCCGTAAAGATAAAAACAACAAAGGTTGAAATAAGCCCGACGATTCCGAAGTGCCTCCCGGACTTGCGGATTTCAAGTTGTGGTCGTTTATCTATCGATGGCTGCGCTGATCGGTGGCTGCGGTCCGACTCGTGAGTCGACGAACGAGTAACTACCCTCGAGGGATGTGTGGAGGGGCTTGGGTCCCGGGAGGTCATCGTCATCGAAGAGAGTGAGTAGCGGAGCAAGCACGCCTGGAGGGTAGTAGAGGGTGAGTAGCTGGACGTCCGAGAATGATTTGACGGTCAATATGCAAACCTCTTAAGGCATGGAAACGTTCTTCTTCACATGGGATGGAACGTAATGTGATCCCTTGCGGTGGCAGGCTTTCTGCCTTGCATGCTGGAAATGGAGAAGGGGGAACCCGGTGAAGAGGGATGAGACAACGACTGTCGCGATCGGTCGCGCTTTGGTGTCGAAATCCATTCGCGTCCCGGGGACTATTCTTTGTTCGAACAAGGGAGCTTGTAACCAGAGTGGGAAGTGGGTGGTGGAGTGCTTGACAAAGGGAGCTCGGAACAGTACGGGTCCGTTAATCCCCGGAATCCCCGCACAAAGCCGCTCTTGGCAGTTGGTCATCCATGATTAGCGCTTTTCCAACGAGGAGGAAACTCCAATAGCTTCTATCATGACGCCACGATCCCCTTCTCCACTTGAACGAACAATGTGAGCGCACATTCGGTTGGTGTGATGCCGAAGTGAATCCCTGAGCCAAGCGAATTCGCTTGGGCTTGGAGGAGACTTGGTGCTATTTACAGATTAGTTTACTCTGGACGGTATACATATATGTGGTTTCTCAGAGCACATACAAGAAAAATTCTTGGGTGCGGTGCCTGCGCGACTGCGAATGAAGGTGGTATTCTTGCCCCCGAAGGCGGGAACGACTCGGACCTGCGGCGTAAATTCAACCGTTTGGCAGGTGGAATCGAGGGCGGGACGGTGAACCTGAAGAGTGTGAGCCGGTGTTTGATCAATGACAAGCTTTGTCTAGGCCTGTGAGTGGTTCTTTCTTCCCAGCGGTGGCCATCCTGATGTTGGTTGTCGTTCTCTCAACCGTGGGCCATGAGCTGAGGGGAAGAAGGAGGATCAAATCTTGGTCGGCAAGACTTTGTTTGGCGCGTCAGCTCAACGGCGACTTGGCAAGCAGGGTCGGCCGGGTGTCGCATCCCGAGGTCGAGGACCTGGTGACGATTCCCCAGCAGACCAAAATGTCACCTTTTTGGAAATAATCACGTGCTAACAGGTATCGCTTGTAATAAAAACTCGTTCGACTCGCCTGACAGAAAAGGAAAACGAAAGAGTAGACGCTTGGTGCACTTCTCCTGCATGGGCCACAAGTATGGGCTCATTTTTGCGAAGCCCCCATAAAAGTCTTGGATCCACACGTGCTTGTGCCAAATAGACCCTGATCGTCCAAACACTAACCCGAGCAAAAATGGCGATACGATGAAAACTTTCGTTGTCGATCTATTCTGCCGCACGAAAACGGTGGTGAAAATGGAATCCGTCTTTCGCAAAGTGAAAGGCTACGAAAAGTATCGCGCCTCACAACATTTTCCCCACAACCCTTACGAGGCAGAAACCGCATCCCTCGCTGAAATAAAGACTGAAGAAATCAGTCATGATATCGTTGTTTCCGCAAGGATTTTCGCCAGCCAAAGTTTTAAAACTCCCGGTGTCGGCTAAAGCACGTTTCACGCGACCGATCCAGCGAGAAGCTACAGAAATTAATAATTGGAGTGATATCTCCGCGAGAGATACAGTCAGCGTCTCAGGGCTTTTGTTGTTGGACCGTCCTAGCGCCAAGGTGGAGCGTCCGATTAAAACTCCGCATCACAACAGCTTCTTTTACGCCCCGATAGCGCAACTCAAAGTCCCTGGAACAAAACCTCTAGTAGCTCTCGACCATAAAGCATATAATAGATGGTCGTTCGACTTGCAAGTTCCGCAACGAGCCATAAGAATAAGTGACACTGTTGCCCCAAATCACGTATACGTAGGCTATCTGTGATCGTCGGGGCGGAGGATTCCTTGGCCAGGGTCAACAGCGTGAACGCACGCGACGGCTTCTTTAACTTGTTTTCTTGATATCCTCGCTTACCCCGCACATCCCTAATAATAGAAAAGGAAGGCAAGCACGCGCCAGCTCAGTCGTTCCGGATCCAGTACCTTGCAAAGTCCCCCTCCCCCTCCCCTCATTCACGATGCGAGTCCTTTCTCTCGCTACCTTCGCAGCCGTCTTCGCCACTTTTGCAGCCGCTACTCTCGATGAACCCGCGAGACCACTGCCAGCGGAACATGGAACAAATCTACACCGATTGCAAGCTAGGAAGAAGGAAGTCGAAGTCCGAGCCAAATACCCCGATTTATTCAAGAGAGATGGTTCTTCATCGAGCGACACACCCATTTGCCCCACTCTTCGCAAGCGTGGAAAACCTAGCGACTTTGAGCGTTCGCATGATCTACAAGTCCTCTCCCCGAGGCAGATTGCGGAGTTGATCATCAAACGGGGAGAGTATACCCAGTAAGTGATATTCCGGAACTCACCTACGGAGCTCCAACGACGTTGGGCACTGACTCCCAGCCAACCTCATGTGCAAATTTAAACAGCACTAACGGAACCAGGCTCGTCGACCGCGACTACCTCGATATCGTTGATATGGCGGAACGGGACAACGAATCACGTTCCAAGTGGGCTCGAGCTGCTCGGGACTACTTCAGCGAGAGCCTCGTGAACCTGTCAATGCCCATCTATCGCCGCTGGAAGGAGCATCATCTCAAGAACACCGACTCGACGTTCCCCTTGTCGAAGACGTAAGTGGCCCGTCGGATTGCTATATATGATGCCCACCTCTAAACTTTATCGTCCTGTGCATTCAGTGTCGTCTTCAAAGTGCGGGACATACCCGCCATCGAAAGGGCTCTCCTGGACGACCCCACGTTCACCGAAGCCTCGATCGGTGGCTATCGAATCACAAGGCGGTTCATAGAGGCCGCCAACGCCCTCAACTAGAGATTGTTGCACTTCTGTTTTTTTTTTCAATTCAAATCCAGGGCGTGCTACACGTTACTTAAGAGCTTGACATTAGTCCTTTATCACTTGCTTTGCACACCACACACCCGATACGCACTCTAGGGATACGAGCGCGACCGCCCAGCTATGGAACATATCCTAGTCACCGCCGAATGTCCCGTTCACTGCCCATGTTCTAAAAGATTCCCCGAAAAGCGCCTGATTAACGCTGGCTGGACTCGCATATTGAGATAACCACGTACTTTTCCTTCTCTAGTAAAGAGAAACCTAGACCCTCATCCTCCTCTAGCATGCCTTTAATTGCTTCCGCGGTTGCATCGAATTCAGCATGGAACGCGACGGACCCACAACTGCGGACTTGAGCCCACTTCAAACGCGGCGAGGACCCGCTCGACCGAGCTTCCAGGAACGTCTTTACTGCTTGCAACCTCTTCATGCACCTCCCGTCACAACCTCCATTCCCACCGTCATCATCAGCAACGCTGAGACCGCGAAGTTCGTTCCAAAATGGCTTCGACCGCCGCGAACCGTCGCTCTCCCCTTTCGGAACGGGAGAAAACGTATCCAGGAGTGGCCATCCGTGCATGAATAAAGCGAGTTCTTCGGGAAGGCTCCTGGGAGGAACGCTTGCAGCCGTACATGAGAGGGACAGGGAAGCACGGATACGGTCAAAAGTCGGACGGAATTGAACGGGTAATGGTAAGACGTCCATTCGACTGATTCATCCGAGCGGTCCACGACAAACCCAAACTCGACCTCCTCTAGCTGCGGGGCGTCGAGATCCTGGAGCAGCTGAAAGCAGAACTCGGAACTCTGACCCTTCAACATCAACCGCATCAGTTTGGGCAGGCTTTGGCGGGTCGGCTCCGTCGGAACCGTGTAGTTTACTACGATGTCCTGGTTTTCTGGTTTGGCGATGAGCACCACAATCTCCAACTGCTGACATTCTTTAAACACCTCCTGCAGACGACCGAGGGGCCAGCTTGAATCTATGCTCGAGGTGATAACTAGCTCCTTGAGATTGTTAAGCAACGTGGGTTGGACGGGTGGTACAACACCCCTCAGGACGAGAGATCTGAGCTGTGGGGCCTGCGCTGGAAGGGAAGTGGTTGGCAATTCCCGCCGAAACTCCTCATCCCAAAGTTCGAGCTCCAGATCACCCACGTACGGCAATACAAGTGCTTGAAGAGCCTTCTGGGGTTCTGACCTTGCATGTGCCGTCTTCAATACCAAACTCAGCGACAGCCTCTCCGTCCGGCTGGCCGCGTAATTGACCAGGGCGAGTATTCCCGGTAATCTTATCCCTATCCTATTCATGACGGTGATGTCTATGTCAAGCTTCTGTGCGCCAGACCTTTGTAGGCAAACCTTTGCGAATTCGAACGTTGCCGGCAAGTCGGTAATCTCGATCTGGGTCCACAGAGTGGGAGTCGTGATGGCAATGTTGCGGAGCCGAGAGGAAACATGCGTGAAGCGGATGAGGTATCGATATCTTCGTCCGAGGGGGAGGTTCTGTGATGATGCGACCAAATGTTCCAGAATCGCGACGATGATTTCCGGCGGGGCACTGTTGATCGCCGAACTGGTCGGTGTCGAAAGTCTCTCCATGTGGTTTTATATCGTTGAAAGATCGGCTAGGGTAAGAGATATAATGTCTCAGGGCTGGCCTGGTTCCGAGAGTGAAGTAAACTGACCTTTGCCCAGAATTGGGTGGTTGATTTTGCGTCAAGGTCGAAGACGGCTTTAGGGCGCTTAACCCCGGCCTGCTTGGCAGACCTAGGATCCGACACTCGAGAGAGGCAAAGTATTTTGGCTGTGTTGAGCGGGGTGGTATAAGCGCCAGATAGCACAAATTGAGGATGCCTGAATCGAACGAACACTGACACTCCTGCAGAGTCCTGCTGAAGTAAATCCACGGGGCAAGCGAATTCGCTTGGGACACCCCCAGGAGACATAGTGCTACACATATTAGTTTCTCTGGACACATCTTTACGGTATATATATGTCGTTTCTCAGAGGACATACGAGAAAAAAATCTTGGGTGCGGTGCCTGCGCGATTACAAATGAAGGCGGGTGTCTTGCCCTCGAAGGCGGGAAAGACTCGGACCTGCGGCGTGAACTTGACTGTTTGTTGAGTAAGGTCGAGGCCAGGACGGGTGAATTTGAAGAGCGGGAGCCGGTGTTTAATGGCTTTGTCTAGGTCTGTGACTACCGGCGGGTCGGTTGTGGTTCGCTCCAACGTGGGCCATGAGCTGGGAAAGGAGGAGGAGTCGGCAAGACTTCGTTTGGCACGCCAGCTCAACGGTAACTCGGCAAATTGGGTCGGCCGGGCGTCACTTCCCGAAGTCGTAGACTTGGTAGCGACTCCCAGCAGGCCAAAATTTCACCTTGTTTGGAAATAATCACTTGCTGACAGGTATCGCCTGTAATAAAGGTTCGCTCGGTTCGCCCGAAAAGTAAAAGGAAAGTGTAGACATTTAGCGCACTTCTCTTGGGCCATCTGGCTCATTATTGCGAAGCCCGCATGAAAGCCTTGGATCCACCTGCCAAGGTGCTTGTGCCTGGAGGGACTCTGATCTTCCAAACACAGTAGCTCTGTCTCCAGGTTCCCGGGAGTATGTCAAGATCTCTCTGGGCGAAAATGGTGATACGATGAAAACTTTCGTTGTCTGTCCCACCGCGCGAAAATGTTGGCAAAAAAGAAATCCGTCTTTGGCAAAGGCGGAAGACGAAAAGTAATCCCTTTATGTAGAAACAAGTGGAGTGGTCTCTGCTTGTGACACGGTGGGCGTAGATCTCAGGGTCTTTGTTGTCGACCGTTGTAGCGCCAAGGTGGAGCATCCGATTAGAACTCCACATCACAGGACAGCTTCTTTCACGCCCCGATAGCGCAACTCAATGCCCCTCTAACAAAAGCTTTCGACCGAGAACTGCATATTGTAATCACGGTCGTAAATCAAGTCCAAAGTTTCGCAACAAGCAAGCACAAGGTCCCAAGAAATCATCTCAAAATAATGCTGTTGCCCCCCACGTACGGAGGCTATTTGCGATCTTCGGAGCCGAGGATTCCTTCTCCAGGGTCAACAACGTGCGCACACGCTCTTCAATTGTTTTCTTGATATTTCCCACCTCCGGCCACCTCCTTGCTCACCCCGCACATCCCTGACAATTAATACAAAAAGGCGAGCATGCCAGCTCACTCGTTCCAGTTGGCCACCCCCCTTCTCTTCTTTCACGATGCGAGTCCTTTCTCTTGCTACTTTCGCAGCCGTCTTCGCCACTTTTGCAGCCGCTACTCTCGATGAACCCGCGAGACCACGGCCAGCGGAACATGGAACAAATATACACCGATTGCAAGCTAGGAAGAAGGAAGTCGAAATTCGGGCCAAGTACCCCGAATTCTTCAAGAGAGATTCTTTGCCGAGCGACCTACCCAACCCATGCGAGGGCTTTCCCTTCCCCATTGGCAAACGAGGAAACCCTAGCGACTTTGAGCGTTCGCATGATTTGCAAGTCCTCTCCCCGAGGCAGGTTGCGGAACTGGTCATCAAACGGGGAGAATATACCCAGTGAGTGATATTTCGAACCTCACCTTCGGAGCTCCAACCACTTTAGGTACTAACTCCCAGCCAACCTCATGTGCAAATTTCATCAGCACTAACGGAACCAGGCTCGTCGACCGCGACTACCTCGACATCCTTGATATGGCGGAACGCGACAACGAATCACGTTCCAAGTGGGCTCGAGCTGCTCGGGACTACTTCAGCGAGAGCCTCGTGAACTTGTCGATGCCCATCTATCGTCGCTGGAAGGAGCATCATCTCAAGAAAACCGACTCGATGTTCCCCTTGTCGAAGAAGTAAGTTGCCCATCGGATTGCCATACAGTGCCCACCTCTGAACTTCATCGTCCCGCGCATTCAGTGTCGTCTTCAAGGTGCGGGACATACCCGCCATCGAAAGGGCTCTCCTGGACGACCCCACGTTCACCGAAGCCTCGATCGGTGGCTACCGAATCACAAGGCGATTCATAGAGGCCGCCAACGGCCTCAACTAGAGATTGCTGCAATTCTGTTTTGTATTCAATTCAAATCCAGGACGTGCTACACGTTGCTTAAGAGTTTGAAATTAGTCCTTTATCACTTGCTTTGCACACCACACACTCGATACGCACTTTAGGGATATGAGCACAGCCGTCCAATTATGGAACATATCCTAGTCGCCACCGAATGTCCCGTTCACTGCCCGTGTTCTAAAAGATTCCCCGAAAAGCGCCTGATTAACGCTGGCTGGACTCGCATAGTGAGATAACCACATACTTTTCCTTCTCCAGTAAAGAGAAACCTAGACCCTCATCCTCCTCTAGCATGCCTTTAATTGCCTCCACGGTTGAATCAAAATCAGCATGGAACGCGACGGACCCACAACTGCGGACTTGAGCCCACTTCAAACGCGGCAAAGACCTGCTCGACCGAGCTTCCAGGAACGTCTTTACCGCTTGCAACCTCGTCATGCACCTCCCCCAACAACCTCCACTCCCACGGTCAGTATCAGCAACGCTGAGGCCCCGAAGTTCGTTCCAACATGGCGTCGACCGCGATCCGTCGCTCTCCCCTTTCGGAACGGGAGAAAATGTATCCAGGAGCGGCCATCCGTGCATGAATAAAGCGAGTTCTTCAACATTCGGGAAGGCTCCTGGGAGGAACGCTTGCAGCCGTACATGAGAGGGACAGGGAAGCACGGACACGGTCAAAAGTCGGACGGAATTGAACGGGTTATGGGTAGACGTCCATTCGACTGGTTCTTCCGAGCGATCCACGACAAACCCAAACTCGACCTCCTCTAGCTGCGGGGCGTCGAGATCCTGGAGCAGCTGAAAGCAGAACTTGGAACTCTGACCCTTCAACGTCAATCGCATCAGGTTGGGTAGACTCTGGCGGGTTGGCTCCGTCGAAACCGTGTGGGTTACTGCCCTTTTTGAGTTTGCTGGTTTGGCGATGAGCTCCAAAATCTCCAACTGCTGACATTCTTTAAACACTTCCTGCAGACGACCGAGGCGCCAGCTTGATTCTGTGCTCGAGGTGAGAACGAGCTTCTTGAGATTGCTAAGCAACGTGGGTTGGACGGCTGGTACAACATCCCTTAAGACGAGATATCTGAGCTGCGGGAGCTGTGCTGGAAGGGACGTGGTTGGCAATTCCTGCTGAAATCCCACAGCCCGAAGTGCGAGCTCCAGGTCATCCACGTATGGCAACACGAGTGCCTGAAGAGCCTTCTGGGGTTCTGACCATCCATCCCCCATCGTCAATCCCAAACTCAGCGAGAGCCTCTCCGTCCGAATGCCTGCGTAATTGACCAGGGCGAGTATTCCCGGTAACTTTATCTTTATCCTGCTCGAGATGCTGATGTTTATGTCAAGCTTCTGTGCGCCAGACCTTTGTAGGCAAACTTTTGCGAGTTCGAACGTTGCCGGCAAGTCGGTAATCTCGATACGGGTCCACAGAGTGGGAGTCGTGATGGCAATGTTGCGAAACCGAGAGGATACATGCGTGAAGCGGATGAGGTATCGATATTTTTGTCCGAAGGGGAGGCTCTGTGATGATGCGACCAAATTTTCCAGAATCGTGATGATGATTTCCGGAGGGGCAGTGTGAATCGCCAAAATGGTTGATGTTGAAATTCCCTCCATGTGGTGTTATAAAGTTGAAGATCGGCTAGGATAAGAGATATCATGTCTCAGGGCTAGCCTGGTTCCGAGAGTGAGGGAGACTCACCTTTGCCCAGAATTGGAATTGGGTGCTGCTCGTTTACAACGTCCCTGCCAGCTCTTTCCTTCCCACGGTTCCATTACCTCACTGTAGCACATATAATCGATAATGCCGCGGTCGCGGTGGACCCTTGGCCTGTCGAAAATGGGCTGCTTTCACATTTCATCGAAAATAAAGAACGGATTGGAAAACAATGAGCGGCTCGGCGCAGAGTTGGGTGAAGGAGGAATCAGAGAAGAACTACCGGCCAGCGGGAACCAAAATGCGTATGGAGTGAAGCAAGTAAAGAAGGCGGGAGGGAGGCAACAAAACCAAAGATACTACAATGCATCGGGCTAATGCGCAAGGTTACGGTCAAAGCGGCGTTGTTAGATTCGCGTAAGGGTGAGGTCGAGAGGCCGTATTGGTCACGGGACCGTTTCCGGACCAAAGCGACGAACTGACGAAAAGGACCAAGCGCAGGCAGAGGAGAGTCGGTGCAAAGAACACTGGTTTGACGACCCTCGCCTGTTCGTGTGAACATGGCAGTAGAGGCTAAGGGAATGGTGTAACACAAAGCCTGAAGGCCGACTAGGATATGGTAGGTATTCTGGTCCACGTCCAAGCCAATATATGATTGGCGAGGAGGGGTTGGGACGTGTAGAAGAGAAACGAGAGCCGACAATGCCACTTTGTATTAGTATCACGAATTCATCGCGTCGTCTCGTCCAAGGTTCTGACCGCCTTGGTCCAGGCGTTGCACCACGACCTGTCTGTAGAATCCGTCGTCCAGAACCCGATATAAATGCCATCTTGACTGTGTCTAGTTGAAAGTGACGTGTTGAACGTTTGCACAACGTGCGTCATGAGCGTCTGAGCTTGCGGACTTGGAGACTTTGACGCAAGCGTCTTTATAATTCATACCTATGTCACGTACGCGAGGCATACCGACTCCGTTTGCGCATCACTCACGAATACTTGAGTTGGAAATCGCCTTGCTCACCTCTCGTCCGTAACGTAAGAAAGGTCTTTCTCCATTTTGGTTCTCCCGGAGCTCCGAACAAATTCGATTCGGTGTCCAACTCCATAAAGCGGCGAACGCCCGCGCTGGCTCTTAGAGCTAACATGCCAATTTCGAACAGGTACAACTTGTGATGCCTAAAGAGGAGATCCAAGAGAAATAAAAGAAGAGAAGAAATTGGTGACATATCGTCGGCGGTGATCTCTAAGTTCGTAATGATGATTTCTATTTTCTTGATTGTAAGATTGTCGGTTCTCTCTCTCTCTCACACTCACAAAAGGTAGGGAAACGTGGTGGGTGGTGCCTTCCTTCTTTCTCGACCCCACCTTCCACATGCCGAACGTTCCTTCGCAAAGTCAAGCAGGTGGTTAAGTTCGCGAACTCCCAAACAACTTTTCACGACCACAAATCGAACGCTCTTTCAGCTCAGGCCACATTTCTTCATACAGATTTTATACGAGAACAACAACGACAACAAAAGTTTCCGTACGGTACAGAGTCATCGAGTAGCTAGCTATCTAAGCTGCGAGCTCGGAACGTTAACGGAGAAGGGGGGAGTGGGGATTGGAAGTGGAGGTAACACTGTTAGAAGGATCAAGACATAGAGACGAAGGCGTTATTGTTTTTCTTTTTTCGGAGTGGGGATTTTGACGTAAAAGCAATTGCGGGGAGAAAGGGAAATTTGTACAGTTCGTGAGGCAGACCACAACGGGCGACCGACGTGACGAGCGGTGCGTATGCGACTCGAAGCGTCCGACTCGGTCGCTGGCTTCTGGAGTTGGACTTAGTCCTCGTCAGTCGCATCCTCTTCATCGACATGCTCTTCTTCTTCATCGACGCCAGCGGCCGCAACCTCGGGCGAGGGGGGAAGCTGATGGGTCAGACGACGGTTGGTGAAGGCGGTCTCGGGGGTAAGTGCGTCCTGCACCGGGTTGTGGCTGACCCACCACCCGCGCCCAACCTCCTCGTACGTCTTGGCGCCTCCGGTGATGTAAGTGTAGACCAACTCATCAGCGAGCGGCATGGCGTCGTCCTCGTCCGCATTCGCCGACGTGATGTCGCCATCGCGAACAAAGACGGCCCAAGTGTGAAGACTAGGTAAATATATTGAAGGGGAAAATGCACAAGAGTGAATAAAGGCTATTGGAAAACGGGAATCGAGAGAATGACGCACAGGTGATCTCCACAACCCTTCCACCTTCCTTCGCGGGTGTAGGGAAGGAACAGGAAGTGGTGCATCTGCCTCGCGATGATCTTGTCGATCAGGTGACCGATGGTGGTGCCCTGGCGGAGCTGGTAGGTACGGTGGTGAACCGCGCGCTGCGTGACGGACGAGTATTTGAGGAGCGTGACCGTAAAGGTGCCTGGGTTGTAATGCTTGCCAGTTTCCCAAGTCTAGGTAGAGAAAATTGACAAAAGTCAGCGTCAAGTCGGCATAAAGATGTAAATACAATTGCGTACGTCGTGGCCCGGCACAGTAACAACTTTCTTAATAAGTCCAGTTTCCATGGAGATGCGCGCGCCCTGGTACTCGACACCGCCGATGACCTGGGGATGAGTGAAAGCGAGACCGCCAGCCATATGGTTCTTTGAGTAGAAGTCTTCGTCCGGATCGGACATGTTGAGCCATTCGACCCTGTACTCATCTACCACGATGTTCTTGATAATCTGGGGGCAATGGATCGCGGGACCGAGCTGATCCTGGTAGTCCCACGCTCCGTCATGATTGAAGTCCATGAGTGGAAAGTCCTAATCCACTCAAAGAGACACATAGGAGAAAAAGAGAAGAGCGACGAGAGCAGGCGAGCAACGAGAGGGAATGCAAGAGACAGGATGAGAAAGAGGAGGGTTTGGCATGAGCATAATGATCATGAAGGGAACGAACAATGACTTGCCTCAGACATCTCGCTGGAGGAGACGCTCTGTTGCTCTGAGCCGAGCTGGGACATGAGGAGCTGTTCTGAAGACATTTGTGGAGGGTGTTGCTAGCGATGTGAGGATGGAGAGCGAGTGTAGTGGTTTGGACTGGCTTCTTATACCATTGTTGGATTATATTCGCAGTGCGAGGGGAGAGACAGAAAATCCACAAGGCAGAACATGAGCCACTGGATTGCATAGACCGACCGAAATGGAGTTTAGCATCGAAGAACGATAATCATCACTTGACCTTGCAAACATGTCCAAGGTGATAAACCTGAGAAGAGTCACTCGAACGTGGTGTGAGGCCTCGAGCTTTTGGGCAGCTTGGTGGGGGAATTCTCTCCGGACACCAGAGTTCAACGAGCCTGGTCGAGGCTTGTGTGTGCTCAACAGCGTAAAACGTAGGCGCCTAAAAATGCTAAATTGCTGGTGTTGATGACCGGACCGGTCAAGTGCCATGTGACCGATGGAGGGGCACAGGAATCGGAGGTAGTGTTGCCGCGGAGCGAAGCGAAGGAGATCGAAGTGTCAACTTCGACAAACTTCGACCTTTCGAAGTGGATCGAAGCGAAGTGCCGAAGTCCTCCCAGGGCTGGGAAACAAAGAAAGCTATGAAGCCGAGCCGGCAGGGAAGGGTCCGAACGTTCTGGAAGATTATGTAAAATCAAATAATTAAGGGTGATTCATCCGACGTATGATGGGAACTACAGTCTATTTCAGGAGAAACTGGAATCCCGCGCGCCGACGAGACCCCCCCTGTGACTATTTGTCACACTTACCTGACGCTGCACCTCACTCACTTCCTGTGCACCTCCCACCTCCTCTCGCCTTTTCCTCAACGATGGGACGCCAGCTCACCTCAGATGAACGATGGACGATTGTTCGGCTGCGCTATGACGAAGATAAACCAATCAGCTATATTGTAGATAAGCTCAACACCTCGCAGTCGACGGTGTACTTGGTTCTTGCCGAGTTTCACCACACTGGTCAAACTTCGAATCCCAAACCTAGTGGTCGCGGTACTTCAAGAATCCTTACTCAGGACGATATTGGATTAGTACGATCGATGCTGAAGCAGTCGCCGTCCGTTTTCCTGGATGAAGTGCAAGACGCCCTCGAGGAAGAAGGTCGCCAGGTCTCCCTCCACCTGCCAAAGGACCGTTAAGCGTCTCGGTTACACCAACAAGGCTATTTCCTTCAGTGCATCTCAGAGAGACCCGCTACTAAGGGCCACCTGGAGGCTCAGCGTCGCGGATTTTGATCCCAGCCAGCTCGTTTTTTTGGATGAGTGTGGCGTTGTGATTGACGACTTCTTTCATGGGCGCCCTTGGGGGATCGGTGTGTCCGAGCAAAACCCTTCGCTGCAGGGGAACGGGTATCGGTGATCCCGGCCTTGTCGCTTTATGGTGTTCTCGCTGTGGACATTCTTGAAGCTGGGGTCACAAGGGATCGCTTCGTGAATTTTCTCGAGCAACACCTATGTAGTAAGCAGTGTGCCGAGGACATTTGTAAATTACGCTCATTGGACGTTTCAACAGATCTTTCGGCTGAACCCGTATCCTCATCCCTGCAGCGTGGTTATGATGGATAACGTGTCCACCTCAAGCCATTACTGCGTTGAGTAATTTTGGGAGCCTCAGAGGAACCGGAACAAGCGACGATGTTAGGACGGCGTTCGGGGTCGTCGAACAGACTTGTTTTGATTTTGGCTGGACTCGCCGCTCAGACAACGCGACGTGGCACTCAGGGCAAGCAACTGACCTAGCATACATCTAGTTCTACTCCCATTGACATACGTTGTGTACGATATATATATAAGAAAGGCGAAGACGTCGAGGAGAAGGGCAAAGTGCAGCGAGGTGCAGCGTCAGGTAAGTGTGACAAATAGTCACAGGGGGGGTCTCATTGAAACAGGCTGTACCTTCCGACGGTCGTCGAAGTGACTTCGGAGCCTCCTTCGCCCCGCTTCGATTGGTCGAAGTTGGTCGGAGATCGAAATCTCCTTCGACAACTTCGAACTCCGCGGCAACACTAATCGGAGGTTCATCGGCGTGGAAAAATTTGTAAAACTCACAAATAAAAGAATCGGTCCCAACCAACCGGCCCCATTCCCTGTCACCTCCATCATCGACACCTGCCCCTACATCTTCCTTTCCCTCGTTCTGTCTCGTCTTTCGTCCAGAACCACCTGATCTCCACGATACATAGGTAGGTACCCAGCTACGTTGTAACTCCGGCCATCGATCCTCAGTTGCGTACGTGTCACTATGGGCCATCTCCGTCAGGCTTCGCTCACCTGCTTGCTGTCTCCCCACACCAGCTCACACTTGCTTATCCACCACTCCGCCTGTACGTCTCGCTGTCTTCCCAGTCCGTCGCTTTGCTCAAACGTACTGATCCCGAACACCACTGTCCACTGTAGCTTGTCTCAGTTCAAACCTGAATCTCCCCTACGACTGTCGTCGTGAGTGGTCTTCTTCTGCCATCGCTCCCATCGCTCCCTAAATTATGACTTAACTGACTTTCCTGCGTCTAGTTTACTGGCGTCTCCAGTCCTCGTCGATCCATTTCCCCCTTCGCTCACAGACCTTGTCGTTCTCGACCTGTCATCCTCGTACGTATCTATAACCTCGTAGAGCCGCCCTTTCTTGACCCATTCCTCTATCGCGTTATCATCCCAGGTATATTGCCATGGATGCAAGAATTCGAGGCGCTATCATAGAAGCGTGCACCAACCATAAACAACAAAACTGGAGGAAACCGGAGTATCGCGCGTGTATACCTATAGGCACCGAGTACTTCGTCAAATTCGGGGCCTCAGAGATACTCGAGCCAGAGGCCGCAACCCAGGCTCATATCTACAGCTACGCCGAATCCGACCCTACAGCCCCACGTATCGCTAATGTTCTTTTCCTCTTCGAGCACGGGTCGACTACGTACGCCGTCATGGAGTACATTGAGCTTGTCGGCCCCGCAGATCCCGATAGGAAGGCCAAGGCTCTTGAGTGGCTTTCCAAGGTTGTGCCGGCTCCCGGCCACGTTCTGGGCCCCGTAGGAGGCGGCCGGATACGCCACAATGTATTCAAGAATGGCATGGCTCCCTTGGATTTCGAGGACGTCGGCGCTTTAGAACGTTATTTCGGGCGCGTGAGTTCTGCCTGTTCTTTACTCGAGAATGCCCCACCACCTATCGCTGACCATGTGATCGTTTCGATCAGGCGCGCCAGTTGCTCTCGAACCAGGGCCAAAGGCTAATGGCTCCCATCAGCATTTCCAACGACCGGGTCATGTACTCGCAGTCCGACATGGACGATAGCAACTTCGGCATCGACGAGAAAGGCAGGACAGTCCTCCTCGATTTCGAATCGATAGGGCTCGTGCCCGCAACGCTCATCCTCAGCACGTTGTTCCGAGACCCCACCCTTCGCCCGGTCCTCGCCTCCTTGCTCGACACCTTGGAATTGGCGGGCCAGATTAGCAGCTTGAAATCGCTAGCTGCAATCCGCAATTCCCTGTGGATGGTCGCTGATCCGAAACTCGGTGAGTCGACCAGTTTGCTGGGTGTGGTGTATCTATACCGACGACTGACCGATTGGTCATGTAGCCTTGGGGAACGATGGTAGACCCATCGCAGCCGCTGGCGAAGGCTAGACCAGGCAAGTCAGGTCTCTAGTTAGAGCGTCGACGTGCTCTTGTTCTCCAAGCTTCGACACGAATCTGTGATTCTTTTCCTCCAAGATTTGCGTCTGCGTGTTTCTTCTATGTGTAGCTACCTCCATTTCCGTTTAGTTTTCCCCCCTTTCCTGTGGCCCTCGCGCGCTTTGTTGTCGCTCTCAAAATACCGTGTCGTGATGTATTATGGATCCGTATTCTCACCGTTCATGCAAGAGCTATAGCAAAAAGCATGATAACGTAGATGAATGTTCTTTATCGGTAGGCTAAGGTACTCAGTCGAAATGATTGGGAATTACCGTGAGGTCGTTCCCTTACCAACCAAGGTAACCTACCCACCTATTTTTAGCTGGTTTCGCCGCATGCAGGCACAACAGCTCGGGTTTCTTAGTAATACGTATCAAGCAACGCCGTAGGGGCTGACAAATAACCTACCTGATCGAAACAACTCTATCTCGAGCGTACTTGATAAGAGTCTACCTTGTTCGCTTGTTAGCTGTGATACTAGGTAGAATCACAGAGAACTGAATCGCTATCACGCATGGGTCTACTCGTACTAATAATAATCTAAGCGACACCTGCCCGTGAAGAAAGCTGTACAGACCCTTCAGCCCTGCAGCGAAGACTAGTCCCCCAAACACGATATTCAGCATGATGCCTCATGCACGCCACCCGACTTACATAATTTACAGAGCGTCGGACCCGTGAGGTTGTGACAACGTCTCCTGTCGGAGCCCACATTCCAACTTTCGTTTCGCGTCTACCCCGATGCATGTAGCTAGATGACCGGCTCTCTAACAGAGTCCACCCTCCTCTCGACCAGTCAGACCCTTCAGGCAATGCAGTTGTCTAACAACCGGAGGCCCGTTACCCGCTCCTGGTCCACGGACTGGTACGAGCGGTTACCAGTAGACATCTGTACGGAGTAGTCTGCCTTACAGACTGGTAGCACTGACAGGAGGAGGCCTTGACCAGTCTCGGGGAGGTACCAGTACGCCACTAACCGCAACAGTCTGGTCTATGCCATTGTACTGGTCTTTCGTCACACTCTCGCTTGCTCAAACGAGCTGGCCTGGCTTTGGTGCGTAGGGCAGACGATCCACGCCACAACACACACGCCAAGACCGTCTGAAGACGCCAGATCGCCGTCATCCCGATATATCTATCAGGTACGGATATACTGGAGATCAGTTGTCAAATCTTGGACATGGTGGTCAGACGTTTTATCTATTTCAGTTCAATCGTGCGTGCTGTACATGCGAAGGGTCAGCAATGAAACGGGTGTGGCTATTACTCATGGCTCGCATTCATTTGGGACCAGTACGGATTGGGACACATTTATGGTCTATTTGAAACACTATGCTGAAGAAACCGTCGATACAAAAAGCTAATTTACCTAGCGCGTAAGCACTAAGCCTGCGGCATACAGTTTCGGTCCATGGCAGGGCGAACCAGCCGTGTAGATCGATTATAGGCATTCGGGCCAGCCTGCCGAGGCGCGCCTTACCCGTCTTGCTAACTTTGTGTCGTTCAGGCTACATTCCGCGTATTTTCTCTATTCAGGTATCAAATAGAAGTATGGTATCAACAGGTTGTCTTCACACATAGAACGAAGAGGCACTTGGAAGGCAGAAGGCGCACAGTTCGATAGATTCGTCAAACTTAAAGCGTAACAAAGTCGGGGTGGGAAGAATGATAGAGCAATACCTAAGTTAGAAGTGGTGGATGAAAACGCCACGTGTACCTGCGAGAGCGAAGGTGAGTCGTGAGGAAACCTTGAGCACGACGAACGCTAAAGAAGAGATCGTATCGGAAAGTTCAGAGTGCGGCGTCGGGGAAGTCGACCACGTCCTCGATGACGTCGGATGCGTCCTGAAGGGTGCTGAACGCGTCCTTGAAGAAATTGAATGCGAAGCCGGGACTAGCAATCCATGTATCAGTTGCCCGAATCCGAGACGATATGCGGGTAGGAACTCAACACGGTAGGGAGAGGCTCGCCGGTATGCCAATGAACAAGTCGCAGCATCAGAGTGAGGACCTCTTCTTCGTCGGATGAGTCGCCAACGCGTTCCCAGTCAAAGTGTTCTGGCTCGTGCTTGCTCGGCAAGAGAGTGCGGCCCAGCTGATTGAGTCGAACCCTATATCGAATCGTGGACCAAGGGCAGTTTCGTATCGTTCTACCCCGCAGGCGCAGCCCTGTTACGTCCTCGAACGCGAAGATTCTAGGCAGACTCTACGTCAGATGATCACCAAGAAAAGCCCAAGACGCACCTCGTTGAGACGTCTTTGCGGTCGAGCTTGTAGAGTAGCTCGCCCCGAGGGTCCTTGTGTAGATCCCAGTCGGCCTTGAGCTGTGATCCGTCGTTGAGCGTGGCGAGGATGGTGAAGAAGGCGATGGCGATGCTGCCATCGGATTCGATATCGACGAGACCGGCACTGTTGTGGCCAAGGCTAGCGCCAAGCAAGTCGACGATGATGAGGTTGACCGTGGAGTCGGCGAGAACAACCGCGAGAGCGAGGACGGCGGGCCCGAGGTCGAAGCGAACAACGGCGAGAACGGCGACCATGAAGTCGACGTGGACGACAGCGACAAACCCGACCTCGGCGACGAACGCTGGTAAGAAAAAGTATTGTCGAGGTTCAATAATAAGCGAGTAAGGACGAGCTATGGCGCACCTTGGTAAGACAGGCTAATCGACGACATAAGGGGAGAGCAGCGATCGCTCGCGCGAGTGGATGATGGCGGCGAGGAGGAGAGCAGCCGTCGAAGGGCTGGCCACCGTTATATGTCATCAGGACTCGCTGTCACGGCATCATTCACAGCTTCGGCAACCCCCGCTCCGCCGACGTGGGAAAATCACATGGCGACGCCGGCATGCCAAGATCGACACGGCCGCACCGACGCGTTTCGGATGCTCCTCTTCCTCTGCAAGGCGCACACACAAGGCAAAACTTGCCGCCTTAAGGGCTCGCGACTTGCATCTTGACCCAATCCATTCAAGGTTCCCCTCGCCCCTCTACCCGCCAAGTCCCCCAGCTCCTTACTCTCATCTATCGATGCCCCCCATGGACGGCCAGAAGCCGTCAGAACATCTCCCCAGAGCCCTTTCCCAGCCAGAGCCATGCACCCCATCCAAACCGCCACGACTTGAAATCCGCAGGTCCGGAAGGCATTTCGAGATTATCGGACTTATTTCCACCTTTTCCGTCTTTGTCATCACAGCCGGCACTGCAACTTTGATATTAGGTTGGCTCTATGTGCACCATGATCCGGTCGCAGAGGGAGGGGGGATCATGTCAGCTATCTGGAATGGGACGTTTATAATCAAGGAACCTTCCGGCCAAGCCAGTGAAGATCCCCTGTCATCTCAGACACATTCACAGACTCTACGAATTTTGACTTTCTCAGCGTTGGCGGTGAGTTTGAGTGGATATACCATTCTCCTGGTCGACTAACTTTGAATTACGTGCAGAGCCATCTCGTCTCTCTTACAAGTACGATTCTGGTAACTCTGCTGGCGTATCGCTCGGCCACACAGTGGCTACACTCTTCAGAGAATCCTGAAGATGAAAACCTCACTCCCATTCAGTGAGTTCCTTCGATCGAAATACCTTGGGAGAGCAAACAAGCATTGACCATGGATCAAACGGCGACAGGTATGGACTACTCGTCCGGATACTTGGCTCGGGAAGCCTAATGTCACTCATCAACACTCTGGGATACACTTGCCGCTCGAGAAGAGCCACCGCGCCACGGCTTTTTAAGGAAGCCTTTGGGGGCGTCGCCGGAATCTACATTCTCAGTCACGTCGTCGGCGCCATTGATCTGTGGTTACACACCAGGGCTCGTTCAGTCTCCGTCTTTCGGGGCGTGCCAGTCGAATCGGAGGCGTTGTACGGACTCGCATACAACGAGACCACTTGCGGTCCATTCGACATGACTGGGTTGCCTTGCAATAATCTCATCTCTACCCGATCGGATGGGCCACATTGGGCCTATGATGAGCCATGGATGTACCTCGAAGGTTTTGACACCATTTCGGGCACAAACTCAGATGTAACCTTGGAATATATCAACGACACTGCCATCCTCGTCCCTGGTCCAAATCGAAATTTCAAGTCTCAAGCGTTCAGTATCAATACTCAAGGTCTTCATGTGGAGTGCACAAACCTTGGGGACGAGTGCGACAAGCTGCAGTCGCCTTTCCCCGTCTCCTTGGTACCATTTTCAAGCCCAGTCACCAATTGCTCAAAGGCCGGATACCCACGTTTTCCGTACTATACCTCTGGGGACCTGAAATTCTCGGGATATGATGGTCGTAATATCAAAAATCTGGTGCTAGGAATCATCGGTAGTGAAATGGGGGGAATGTTGTAGGCTAGCCCACCATCGGAGTGGAGTAACTCTAAGCTCATTCATTTCTCTCCTTTCAGAAACGGTACGGCGGACTTCTCGATGGGGTGGACATCCAACCCGGCAACAACCATCGTCCAGCTGCGTTGGAACAGCACAATCTTTTGGGGGAACCACGGCACTCCTGCTGTTCGCTATCTCAACGCCCAGGACCTATACGGGAGATGCAAAATGACATATCTCGACGTCATTGCGCAATATGATCCCTTCGAATTCAAATGGGCCATTGAAGAGACAAGTCTTTCTCGGCCGGAGCTCGCTTCCATCTTCTGGACGCCCATGCTCTTCCAGCTCTGGACTGACGATCTTCTCTACACACTCACCGCATCCATAATGACTGGGGATCCAGATTTATATAGCACGCTTGCATTACGGATGTCACAATACGGGATGGCATACACTGCTCCTCTATTGAAATTTTCTGCAGCATTCAACGTCACCACACCTCAACCCGTCGCGTTGGGATTGTATCCCGTGGCACCGACACTTCTCTTGGTTGGCTGCCTTTACATCTATTCCATGACCGCCCTCGCTATTTTCTTCCTCTCATGTGCGTCCAACAACCGCATGATTTTCGTCCCCCGTGAATTCACGAGGAAACAAGAGCGAGACAAGGAGAGGTCGGCACTGGATGTGACTCAAGCGTCGATGACGGACCCTTTACCATTGGTTGGATTAGTGTTTCTTGGTAGGGATGGGCGTCAGATTGCACGCTCCGCGGTGAGCGAGATGATTTTCGGACTGATGCGGCAAGGTCATTCTCAGATGCGAAGATATGGGCAAATCTTCCCGTTTGTGCACGATAATAGCGTAATACAGGAGGGAATGGCCCCGCAGTTGTCAGCCTTGGGACTTCAACATAGCCGGAAACTATATGAGGCGTCCTCCTCATTATCATCGAAGCGTCCTCAACTTAAGATCGGCATGTACCAAAGACGGTTCAGGATTGTTGGATTTCTCCCTACGCTTTGTGTCGTCATCATCACAGGCGGTGTGGCAAGCTTGGTACTTGGATGGCTTTGTATATTCCAGGACCCTGTCGAAAACCGTGGGGTATCCTCTCCGCTCTACGAAATGGGTCGTTCGTGATCCTGGAGCCCTCGACGTCTAAAGAGTTTCTTCTCTCCCAGACGCAGACCGAGACGCTACGGATATTGTTGTTTTCAGCCTTCGCGGTGAGTCAAAGTGGCTTCAGATTATTTTCATCCACCAATATTGTATCAATAGAGCCATATTGCATCGGTTGCGAGTACTGTACTTGCGACCTTGCTAGCGTATCGTGCGGCGACGCAGTGGTTACGGGCTTCAGAAGATCCAGACGACGTAAACCTCACTCCAATGCAGTGCGTTCTCTGGATCGATACCCTTCACCCATGAGTCCGTCACTGATTGCCAGCTAATCTGCCAACAGATATGGACTACTAGTTCGGACGCTTGGCTCAGGAAGCCTGATGTCAATTCTTAACAGTTTACGTTACCTTAGCCGGTCGAGAAGAGGAAAAGCACCTTGGTTCTTCAAGGAGGCGTTGGTCGGCGTAACCGGAATCTATCTCCTTGCCCACGTAGTCGGACTGGTCGATCTGTGGTTACACAGCAGCGCCAAGGCGGTATCTGTCATTCGACCCATCCCTTTCGAGCCCAAGGCTCGATACGGAGTCACCTACAGCGATGACAAGTGCGGTCCATTTAACAAAGCTGAGCTGCCCTGCCAGAAGCTCATA
The DNA here is from genome assembly GCA_000827465.1 of Tulasnella calospora MUT 4182. Lineage (NCBI taxonomy): Eukaryota > Fungi > Basidiomycota > Agaricomycetes > Cantharellales > Tulasnellaceae > Tulasnella > Tulasnella calospora. The sequence continues at coordinate 51,479 of KN823051.1, read as the reverse complement.
GGGCCTTGGGAGGGGAAGCTGCTATTCGCCCCTTATAGCTTCCAGGTGATCTCAGCTGGCTACAACGCTATCCTGGACGTCAACCCGTATTTCAAGTTGGAGCGCATCAACGGAACAACGATCCTCGTTCCAAGTTCTACCATAAATTATCAGTCTCAAGAGTTTGATTTTAATACTCATGGGCTTCGTGTGCAATGCGCGAGCTTAGGGGATCGATGCGAAAGGCTGGCTGCGCCTCTCCCTCAATTTATTGTACAGGGAGAGAGCCCCGTGACTAATTGCTCAGAAGCCGGATATCCGCGGATCCCGTACTATACCACAGGGGAGCTCAGCCCTTCGGGACTCGATGCGAGAAATATCCAGACCTTGGTGTTGGGGCTCATCGGCGAGGAGATGGGAGGAATGATGTACGTCAAGCAAGCCTCAAATAGATCGTAACTCATCATTTCTGTTTATTCTAGCAACGGGACAGCAGATTTTACTTCACCGTGGACACCCAACCCCGCTTCGACGGTCGTTCAAATCCGCTGGCCAAACGTCACTGCTCATGAGACCGCCGATAGCCCTATCGTCGCCTATCCCAACGCCCCAGACCAATATGCAGTATGCAGCTTAACATATCTGGATATCATCGCCCACTACGACTCTCTGGAAGCCGAATGGAGCATCTTGGAAGCAAGTCCTTCTTCGCCGGAACTCGCGTCCGTCTTTTGGACGCCGTTGATGTTCCAACGGGCGGGACAGCACCTTATCCGTGCCCTCAAGCCGTACATGATGGGCAGTGGCGAGAAATCAATAGAAATGCTTGAGACGACGCTTGCAAGAGTGAATATGGGACTTATCACCCCCCTAATGGCGTTTATCCCAGCGTTCAACGTCACAACTCCCCGACCAGCTGCCTTAGGAGTCTATCCCGCCGGGCCCACCATTCTATTAGTCGCCTGCCTTTACATCTACTCGTTGGTTGCTATAGTCGCCTTCGTTCTCGCTTGCGCCTCCAACCACCGGATCATTTTTGTACCCCGTCACCTGACCAGAGATGGGGAACGTGATGAGGAGAGGTCAGCACTCGATGTCGCACAAACATGGCTCACCGATCCTTTACCTTTTATTGGATCGTTGTTCCCTGGCGGGGATGGACGAGAGGTCGCGCGCTCTGTGGAAAGTGATCCGCTTCGGCAAGTCTATGACAGCAGCTGGGGGCTGGAGAAGGTTGGGATTGGACTATACAAACGGTGCACTGGAGAAATGATGTTCGGACTTCGACGGCAAACCCACCCTCGATCTCGGCGGTATGGGCACGTGTTTTCTGTTGAAGACGTGGACATGGCATTGAAAGAGAAACTTTCGATTCACGGAGACGTCGCGATTGCTGCTACACAGGAGGCGGAACCCTGACGGTTGATTTGAATATTCCCTATACCTTGCATTTTTGAATAATTTACTGTATTTAACTAGTATGGTTTCACTCGATCAAAGTGATTTTGTTTCGTTTCAAGTATCCGAGCCTAGGTTCGAGCGACATGTCGAGGAGCCCCTCCAAAGCAGCTCCCTAAAGGCGACTTCGGTGACTATCTGCAGATGAGCGAATCTCCATCTCCAGTAGCGGATACTGGCCCGAGCTTGTCTGAGAATCGATCAACCAATATTGGCGAAATCTGGACGGAATGGAACTACCGATTTGCAGAACCTAATAATAAAGCGGGTGAAACGTGGTTTGCCTCGGATGAACCGACAGTCATAGAGACTGATGCCTCTGAGCGCCATTGCGATCACGGTGAACAGCAGGCACTTCCCGTTGTATATCCCTAGCTACGACGACAAGTTTCCCACCCTTCTCCCTGAGCATCTCGGGGGAAACCAAGCTGTGACGATGATTTCTAGTGGGACATTGTGGATTACAGAATTATTGGAAATTGTTGATCCCGAAGGGTTATCCATGTGATATAGGGTGGGTGATAGACTAGGATTATGCTGTGTCGGAGCGAACCCGGTTCAGGCAGCGAACTGGCCTCGACTGGGGTCTGGATCACCTAACACCGTATCACCTAAGCCACAGCCAAGTTTCGTCCTCACCGCCTATCCTTTCCGAGCTCGGCTAGCTTGGTTAATACTCCCTGTTGTCCATCTAGACTCGAGGAAAGCGAAATACCTGGTTGCATCAAGCGGCCCGGGGAAGGCCCCACTTCCCCCCGGACAAGTTACGCTGACCGTCGATTGGACCGTTACTCTCAGTTTCATACATGTAAGTCGTCGCTGCCTTCACTACCCACCGATTTCAGTGAGCTAACTACCGCCTCGGGTGGTTTATACGTGCATCACAGTCGCTCTTCTGTAAGACATCTGTTGTATTTTTCTTTCTCTCAAAGGTTGGCCCATCATGCTACAGACGAACTAAACTCGCTCAATCACCCAAGCTGGATCTGCCTATTCACACGTCTGATCCTTCACACGATTGATGTCTATCAATGCTCGACCTGTAGCGTGCTGGCTGGAATGTGCTTGGGTCTCCATACCACTCAAAAAAGCCCCTTATGCGTTTTTGCCATCCCACGCTCAGAGGAGTCTAACCTGTCTAGTCCGCATTCCACGCGACGTTTAGGTAGACCTGCACCTCCGCGTCGATCCTCGGCAAGCTCTAATCTCCTACTATCATTCGAGATCGATAGGCGCTCTTGGCAGCTCTCGACCGCGCCTAAGCCTCCAGCCCGATGAGCTTAAGAGCCCCACAGAAGGAAACGTGCTCCCAAAGGCGAGCTTATTCGGTGGATCTGTCACAGCCAACGCCGCATCAGCGTTTATCTTCAGCATCCCCCCAACGCGCACACATTCGGGAGAATCCGTTAATCGGGACCGAGCGTGGCACGCCGACCCTCCTCCGAAGGGACACTTCCCGCACGAGTCCTTGAATTGACCGAAGAAAATGTCATTCTGAGAGCCTTCCATACATACGAACGGGCGAGGAGTGAAAAAAAGAAGCCACACAAATGACAAAATAAAACCCAAAGGGAAAGGCATAAAAAGAAGGCTACGCGTAAACTAGAAGAGGCAGAGTGTGTGTGCGTCGAGTGTCAAAGAACCCACTCACTTATGTACAGGAGACGGAAGCAAAAAGGAAAGGAGAAAAACAAACCATAAGACTTCACGGAGCGATTTTCGAGGGGATAATGTGGATGTGTGCACAGGAGAGGTGAGGCTGTGGGTGGATGTGGACAAGAAAAAATATTAAACAACAAGACGTGTTTAGAATCGATTCGATCCTGGGTATGATTCATTTCTTGGCGGCGGTGAAGATGATTGGTATGGATATTGGGCGTAAGCTAGTTGAGTTGGGGCAGAGTCTCTGCCTGTTGGGTAAGGCAGTGCTGTTGGAGCGGCACCAGGTGACCCAGCATTTGGAGGCGGTGACTGTTGCTGTGGTGGTGGTGCGGGTCCTCCTGGACCTGCAGGACCGCTGTACATGGGCGGGGGTGCAATCTGGTCCAGGACACCAACTCCGCCTGTTCGAGTCGTCATGATGTCTGCCAAACGGTTGGCAATCCGGTCGACCAAATGAGTCTCGTCAATCACAGCAGATGCTCTTTGGTCTCCTCCAGGATGCACGCTGGTCCGCGGGCTGGCCATGATGGTTTCGGGGCTGTCGGGATGGGTCACACCGTAACCGAGAGCGGCGCCAACACCAGGAGTTCCAGCAAGGTTCGAGTCGCGCTTCACGTCGCTGATTGAGGACATCGAATAAGTATTTGTTCTACCGTTACTCGACGACGCAGGTTGGAAGTAAGAGGAGGGAGGGTTGTTGGGACTTGCTACCAACGTGCCAGATTCCGTTGTCGGTGTGACTCCACCAGGCAGACCTGCGTGATAAGTGCCCGGAGTGCCACCGAACTGCGAACCGGGGCCATTCCATTCGAACGGAGTAGCGATTAATCCCGGCGAGGCTGCCTTTCCTTGTAGATGGCCAGGAACGTCATCGGAATCAATAAATGCACCTGCCGAAGCACGTCGGGGGTCCTGATTTTGCTGTTTCTTGCGTCGAAGGTACCACCAATATCCAACTCCAGCTGCCACTAGAGCTAGAATCCCAGCAACAACGCCTCCGGCGATCGCTCCGACGTTGGAAGATCCGCCACCACCGGGGATGTAGTACCTGCCCGAGTCGAAAGCAACGCAACGCGACCGGAAACGGGTATCCACAAGAAGAACTGCGTGAGTTACACCACACAAAGAAGCCATCAGGGGATGAGAAGACGAACCGGATACGCTGAATGGGAATACAGCCATCTACCGCGCCGCTAGAGAAGTTGATGTCCTTGCCCACAAGTGTAGCCATGACCGTATGTTGCTGATTCGGAAGTCCGGTCACTTGATATAGGACCGAGTCGCAGGCAAGTTGTTGGTTGGAGCGATCCTTGAGGGTGGTATTTTGGCCATCGAGCGCAAATTGAATCAAGCCTCTTTTCTTTCCGATGGTCCCTACGACTTGCACGCCGGTGCCCTATCGTGCCACCTGGCATCAGCAGTGTTCAGACGTGACGGAAAGTCTCGATGAACTGACAGTAAAAGTGAAGGTCATGTAGTCCCCAATGCGCGAGGTCAACATCTGCGGCGTATCGCAGCTGTCCGGGCTTCGCTCCACTCTCGTCCAGGTTGCATTGCCATCCCCGCTCTGAACAGTGTGATACCTTGAGTAGAGGCGGGTCAAACGAGTCAGTCAAACGGGAGGGAAAGGTCGGGATTTCAAACATGACCGGGATTAGGACGCACTGGATAGACTGGTCTTGGCCATCAACGACGATGGTCTGGTCTGCCTTCACCAGACAGCAGCATATCGCGACTAAAAGGATGAGCAGTTGAGCGAGACGCTGAGCCATGGGGAGCACCGCGGGAGGAGAGGGGGTGGAGGGGCGAGGGTGAGGCAGGGAATGGGAGAGCTGAAAAGCAGTGCGCGCTAAGTACGAGGGAGACACGACCCGGGGAAATCTGGGATGGAGCCGCCAAGCACCGAAGGAAAGCTCTCAACGGTTAGATAAGCATCGCCTAGAAATAGCCGGCGCTTCCCCACGCCTCATCCTCAGGGGAGATACACACAAAGTCAGCTGGCCAGGCACCTTGCAAGAAATTCGGGAAGATGCTATTAATTCATCGACTACGACCACAAGAGGGAAAGATTATTGAGGTGTACACGTCAGAAATACTCACCAACGTTGCACGATCCCAGCGTTGTAAAACTGTGCCTATACGAGGTGATAGCAGTTAGCGACAAGGACGTAACGCGACATACGACGACCTGGGCTCACACGGATAGCGGTTTGGAAATTGGAACAGCGAAGGATCTTCCTGGTAAATTTAGCAAGATGATTGCTAGATAGCAGCGACTAAATATGATCTATATACAGCCTCTCCTGCTGGCCATCCTTTCCTATATGGTGTGAAACGAGAAGCGTTCTAGGTCTGTTCTAATTAGACCACTGCTAAAGATCTGGTTGTCCAGGACCAACGTTTGACTAGGAATTCAAAACAAGTCTTCGATGATGACCGACTGGGCCAAGGTATCGACATTGCTTCGGCCGCTTGACGGAGGCACGGTGGCGGTGGCGGCAGTGGCTCCAGAAGCTAATGGGGTCGAGGCTGACTTCGAAGGAGCGCTTGGAGTCCCGGACCTGACGAAGCAAAACCACCCCAGAGAAACGCACATGGGCAAAATGGTGGGTGTTCACAGCATGCACACGATACGCACCTGGAATCATAGCGAGTCTTCACGATAGTTTTGACTCTCGCGCTTAGGTCTGGCACAGCACCTCCTGCTGCGGCATCCCTCTTCCGTTTGGCCAGCTCCAAATCCGCCTTCCTCATCGACTCTAAATTCGCCCGACGATTCCTCTCGTTGATCTTAGCCAGAACATCCTCCGGGCCAGAGCTACCGGGGGTATCCGGCTTCCAGGATGATTCAAGTGCCGCAAGTTGAGCGTCTATCTTGGCCACTTCATCCCTCTCACCCCGCTTCGAAGCAAGCATGCGTTGAGTATTGAGGCCAGCTTTCTTCGAGTACAGTTCTCCGGCAGTAATTTTTTTCTTCAGTTCCTTCTGACGAGCAATCATCGCTGATATCTCTGCCTGCAGAGGCAAGGAGAGACCATCAGGGCAGGTTCAGACATTGGACCATCAAGAGCTTTGCAACTCACATCAGTCAGGAGCTTCGAGTTAATATTGCGGATGACCTCTCCCTTCTTGTCCAATTTGGATCGACTTGGAGCCTTGATTTTGTCGACTTCCATTTGGGTCATCACGCGCTCGAATTCTTTCTGTTGGGTCAATGCATCAGCTTCGCAGAAGAGGTGGCAGGAAAAGTCGATAACCGTACTTGACTGAATGCACCGCATGAAATCTTCATCATAGGCCAAGCACGGGTTTGTGCCCCATGACGCAACTCTATAAGTTGGTTCACCATCTTATTTCCCAGCGGATATGGATCAACGGTGTCTCGCTGGAGTTCTAGAGCACAAGGGGTCAGCCCAGATAGGAAAGGGAATCGAATCCCTAACACTCACCAACGACTTCACAAAGCCGGTAAACAGGCTGGCCTTGCTGATCATTTCCAACCAGGAGTCGAACCCAAGCCCCTTGTTATCAGGTCCAATAAGTGTCTGAACCCAAGACGACACCTCGTTTGTAGCCGTACCTTTGACGTACTCATCAAACCGATCGGACATACATTGGCTCTCAAGCATATCCCGGGTAAGTCGAGCTTTGCTTAAATCGTCAAGGGTGATCTTCTCGTCGCCCTTTATCTGTACCCCGTCCAAGTCTGATGCGTCATCGCCTCTGCGATGAACTTGGCCTTCCTCGTCCTCGGAATCGCTGGACGGTGATGATGACCGACGGCGGGGTGTTGGCGATTCAGAGTCTCTTGTTTTGTTGGCCTAATCCAAGAATGCGAGCGGATCAGCGAATAAGTTAAATGCTTAGTATGCTTTTCCAGCTCCCGTGGAACGTACGCGTCGAGATTCCTTCAGCTGACGCTTCTGCTTCAGCGCTTCAAGCCCCCGGCTCTTTTTCTCAGATGCTCCAATGCCCGTGTGTTTGCCTGCAAGCCACAAGATAACATGATCAACCGATGGCCCTGCCCCGCGAATAGACGGGCACTTACGTTTGGCGGCTTTAGCGACAGCATCCTCTGTTGACCCACCAGGCCCGGTCTGGGACTTGACCATCCGTTCGAGGTTCCGGCGTTCGGTCTCTTTTTGCATATCTTCGGCACGTTTGCTGAGAATCTCTTCTCGCTTGATTTCGGGTAGACCCAGGAGACTTCATTCCCAACAGTACGGTTAAGGATTAATGAACGGGAGTGAGGGAGGGAGGATTGTTTGTTTTTGTGCTTACTATTCCCGATCGGCTTCGTCCTTAAACTTGCCTTCCAGCGGGTACTCAAGTTCTTCCTGCTCCTCGTCGCTTTCAGCATCAGGTTCTGAATCATCCGTCATCCTAGAATAAGGATGTCGTTCAGTCAGGTTGCCGGGAGATAGATCCATATGCTCTTACTCGTGCTTTCTTCGCTTGCTGGAGGGGCCTTTCGAGCTGGACCCTTGGCGTTTGCGGGAATGCTTAACAGGAGCGTCGTTTTCGCCAGCGAGTGCGAGAATTTCATCAGACAATGCTTCATCGAACATCATTGTTGTATCTTGGGCTTTTGTGAAGGGTTACGGGGGATTTATAGGACTGTTCTGGGACGTGGTGGGGACAAACGAAGCGGTTCAGTTCGGAATTCGCAAAGTGTAGACAAACGGCGTCTCCCCAGGTCGCCGCCGGATTTCCAACGCATCTGCTGAATATACGACAGCGAATCCGGTTAATAGATGAAGGTAGGGTCTAAATTATACACTAAAGAATGGGTAATATTCCCAAGAGCAAGACGAAAAGTGGATGAGTGGAGGGTATCGTCCTTCATGCAGGGGAGGGTGCTCTTGTGTCCAGTACTTTACCATCAATCCGGTTCTCAATAATCCGAGCGATTGATGGCCCATGAGCTGGGATACTGTTACCATGGAATTCTGGCGGGTACTCGACTTTCGGTTCGGTAGGATGGGTGAAAGCTCTGAAATTCCCGTCAGCTGGAGCATTCACGCGATCTCCGGCAGTGAACACTCACGTATCGTTCCATACCGCATAGTGGGTTATGCCTAAACGCGAAGCATTGGTTATTAAAACCATCTAGCCTTCCATATAATGCAGTCATACCTAAAGCTCGAGCTGTCCATTCGTAGTCTTTCGAGAACGCTCCGGGGTAATACATCTCGATGACGGTCGTGATCGGGGTTAATGGCATCCAAACAAGATGGGTGAGACCATTCCCGTGTACCCCGATGAGAATCTGGAAGCAGGACATCGTGAGCGGAAGCGGTGGATGCCGTCAATGAGGCGGGCTAACCGTGGTCTCGCCAGCGAGCCTCAGCTGTTCCTCAGGCGTCATCTTCTCCATGAAAGCATGGTTGAACTTCCATCCCCTCCTCGTTGTAAGCTCTTTTAAAGACTTAACGAGTAGCAAGTCGTCGTCTTTAAGTAGCCTCCTCCCTCCGTTTTGTCTTGAAACGTACGTGATAACGACCGGAGCTAGCTGGCGAGCTTCCTTGATAATAGCTAGGTCTTTCTGCGTTGGCGGGTAGTCGCCGATAAATGACCCATTCCAATTCGCCCATATCGAGGGACGGTCGACAATCTTCTCGTCCACACGAGCGGCCCGTAGGACTGACCGCCGGACAGGCTCCCACCACCAACGTGACGAGACGTTCTGCGTTCCCTCCCAAGCTGACCATGCAGTACGGTGATTCCGACCTGGGACTTTTTCGTATCGAAACGATGCACCACGGTCTGCAATAAGCATATTCTCGAATCGCCAGGCAGCGCGATTATCTCGCGTCATGTAACCGCGCTGCTCCCATTGAGTTGTGGTCTCGACGCCTGTCGGAAAGGGGGGAGGAGAGGTTGGGTCAAGTTCGGTGGTGACAGCCGAGCGACGAAACTAACTCATCGAAGGCCAGGCGCTGTACGTCGCATACCAGTTAAGTGGCGACCATTCGGTCCATTCATCGTATGATACGTGACGCAAAATCATCCGGGCTGGATCAGGGAGCTTTGTCTCCCCTCGAGCGTTGATATTTGAATCCAGGGAGGAGTACAACCGAACGAGTCCGAGGAAGGTCTCTCCAATCCAATGATAATAGTGGTAGGCAAACTGGTCCGGCTCATTGACAAAGAACTGATCGAGATACGTGAGTTGTAGCAGCTGATGTTTCGGTAACGCCTTTGAGATCTCACCGTCCAATCTTTCACTGGCCAAACGGTGTCCCCCCATCGCCGAGCGGCTTCGGCCTCGGAGATAATATCAATGTGCCACTTTGTTGGTTCACGAAGCCTCCTTTCTTCATCTGACCACTCCAGATTATATCCCGACGACGTGATAGCATTCAGCGGGGGCCACTCTTTCCGGTCGTTTGCAACGATGTAAAGCGTGCCATTTGCCATGTACACGTCCTGTAAGAGGGTGTACCCGGGCATGTGGGAGATCTTAACAGTTGGGCGTATCGGTTTGACTGGCGGGTACTTGACGTTCAACTGCGACCTTGAAGAAGGGGCTTGTTCATTGCGTAAATCGTGTCCTGAATCTGTTGACCGATGCCAGGACCCAGGCAGCAAGGGGATATCCGGTTTATGAGTCCATATCGAACCTATCACGAAGAGAGAGAAAACAGCGACCGCGGATCTCAGGACCAAGGTGCGCCTGAGCAGACGTTTGAAAAGAGAGCGCCCAGATTCAGGTTGTTAAAGCGAACCAAAAGACCAAAGCACTTACCGTATTGAGCTAGACATGGCGGCAGAGACAAATTTCTTTGCCTGTGAGCCTCGCCCTGGGTGATTTGGATGATGGGTTCCTGTCTTGAGGCGATCTGGTGCTGGCAGAATAAGTTCGCCAAGGGTGTGTGACCGTTACAATGTCACACATTGCGGTCACTCTACTGGACTTCCCATAGTCTTGTATAATCCCGCTCATCGGAAGTCGGGCATATTCATGAAGGGAGTTCTGTACGGGTTTGGTGGCCAGAACTCTCAGACACCACTCCGAGTTGTTTCTGCCGTTGCAAGCCGCCCGCCTCGACAGCCCGGGGGGGCCTGAGAGCCCTCGACCCAGCACAGGGGGCCACGGCATAGAGCGTTCATCGACTCCCAATTTATTTTCGAGGAATTATTCCTAGCTCTGAGTGGATGTAATCCCTCGGAACGAATGTTTCGGAGATGCTGCTGCCGTGTACCGGGTTTCAAACCTCAACCCAAGGAGCGGCACCGAATTAAACCCATGCGACCGAGGTTCTCTGCCGACGATCCTTAAAGAACCACGCTACATCGACCAGTAACATGGGCATATCTGCCGCTTGGTTGATTGATAAGATAAATGTTGCATTCGGGCAAAGTTCGGGGCAGAGTGGCTAGGTTTGCACTCGCAGAACCGGGCCGCTGGCAACTGCGTATCGGTGGGTATTAAGTGTCAAACCCCCAGCAAGTTATCTCAGAGGTTGTGTAGCTGGCTATCCCCTCGCCATTTCCCTCATACCTCGCTGACACTCTAGCAACTCGCGGTGAAGGTGACATCAAACGTCGATCTTTCTCGAATGGGAAGCGTTAACGCCTCATACGATATAGGGTCGAAGGCAACCGGATCTTCCTGTGATTTCGCTCAGAATGGCTAGCAATGGATGCGGTGACTTCCTGTGTCCATACGAGCCCATAGCCCATCATGGTGTGAGTCCCAATCTTGCAATCTGCCAGGGTTGGCCGAACCGCTACCCTTTGATTCTAAGTCTCACACTCATTAGAACGTCTATGTCCCCATTATTATATGTTCTGTGGCATTCTCTTTGGCCTTTGGAGTTTTCTGCCGTTGGCTAGGAGTCCGCCGTCGTCGTCGGTTGGACATGCTCGAGGATCTTCAATGGGAGGAAGGGGAGCTGGCCGAGCCCAAGGTGTGCTATGGGGAGAAGCCACCCACCTACGAGGTGTGCTTAGACCTTGCAAGCGATGCTCATTTAGTATGGCAGAATGCGATGGTCAGTTTCCCCTGCTATCGCGGTATAGCCTGGGACAAGCTGAAGGGACACACTACAGCCTCTTTCTGTCAACCCCGCAAATCGCTTTGGTGCGGAGGCCCAGAGGACTGAAGAGCAAGTCGTGAACGACCGGCAAAGTCGAAGCCGTGCGGATCTTCCTCACCGACTCACAAACCTGCTCCTGAGAAGATCAAGATTTCTTTGGAACGGGCCTCCAAGCCTTCCCGTTCAAGATGTTGCGCACAGCACTCTGTCTGTCGCATTCATCATTGCCATGCCTGGTCACTCACGAGACAGCTTGGCCGACGACGGTGTGCTGCCGGAGTTACAGCTAGGCATTAGAGACTTAGAGGCGCAGGGCCACGTAGAACTGACGCCATAAGTAATTGACAAAGCAACACTTTGGGTGGACTCGGAAGCGGTTATCCTGTAACTCGATCACCACACACATTCGGCCTGGAATCAAAATCTTGTCCCCTTGAATCGTGACAAAACAAAATGAGAACTCTGGGCTGATCGAAGCATACCTCTCTAAGATACGGAAAAATGTGCGAGGTAGGCGTTTTGCGTGGATCTTGCTCGACGGTTCCGATCAGAAAGTAGACTTGGTACTGGGAGTTGTGAAGTGTGAGGAGTTTGACAGAGCCATGCAGTGCACGAGGTTTAGGACAGAACGCAGGGTATCCTTCCGGGAGGCCGGGGGGGGAGATCGTCTAGAGTGAAGCATGCTCAGCCCCCACCTCGAATTTCTCTGCGGACCCACTCCGAGGAGAGTATCGGTAACGTTATTTTTAGCCGGGCTCAGTCACCAAGGGAATTCTGTACGAGTTTATTTATGTGATGGTCGGAACTCTCAGGCAGCGCTCTGAGCTGTTTCTGCTGCTTGCAAGCCGCCTCGAAAGCCACACCAACAGGGGCCGGCCTACGGCAAAGAGCGCCACCGACTCACAATACATACCTCTCTATTTTCCAGGAATCATTTCTAGCTTTATGTGGATGTGTTCCATCCGAGCGGATGTCTCAACGATGCTACTGCCGTATGCGAGCTTTCAAACCCGTAACCGAAGGAGTGGGACCGAAGCCATAGAACCAAGTTTCTCTGTCGAAGATCCTTGAAGAACCACGCTACATCGGCCGGTAACCCATATATCTCCGCTGCTTAGCTGGTTTATAAGATAAGCGATGCATTCAGGCAAAGTTCGGGGCAGAGTGACTAAGTTTGAACTTGCCGAGGCGGCCGCCGGAGCTGCGCTTTGGTGGGTATTAAGAATCAACCACCCCAGCAAGCTATCTCACAGGCCGCGTAGCTGGCTATCCCTCGCAATTTCCCTCATACCTCGTTTAAGCTCTGGCAACTTGAGGTGACATTGAACGTCGATCTTTGTCGAAGGGTGAGCGTTGACCTATTATATGGTATAGGGTCAAAGGGAACCGTGTCTTCGTGTGATTTCGCTCAAAATGGCTGGTAATTCATGCGGCGAGTTCCTCTGTCCAGGCGATCCCTTGGCCGATACGGCTGTGAGTCCGAACCCAGCAATCTGCCAGGGTTATCCGAGCCGGTACCCTTGATTCTAAGTCTTCCACTCATTAGAGCATCTATGTCCCCATTTTAATATGTTTTGTTACATTTTCTTTGGCCTTCGGAGTTTTCTGTCGTTGGCTAGGAATCCGCCGTCGCCGTCGATTGGACACGCTCGAGGCCATTCAGTGGGGGGAAGAGGGCATGATCGAGCCCGCGGTGTGCTATGGGGAGAAGCCACCCACCTACGAGGTTTCCTTGCATCTTGCAAACGATGCTCATCTGGTATGGCAGAATGCGATGGTTAGTTTCCCCTGCTATTGCGGTAGAACTTGGACAAGCTGAAGGTCCGCACATTACAGCCTCTTTCCGTGAACCCCGAACCTCGCTTTAGTGCGGATGCCCAGGGGACCGAAGAGCAAGTTGCGAATGACCGGGAAAGTCGAAGCTATGCAGATCTTCCTCGCCGATTCACAAACCTGCTCCTGAGAAGATCAAGGTTTCTTCGGAACGGGGCTCCAAGCCGTGCCGTTCAGGATTCTGCTCACAATGCTCTGTCCGTCGCCTTTATCATTGCCATGCCTGGTCGCTCACGAGACAGCTCGGCCGGCGATGGTGTGCTGCCGGAGTTACAACTAGGCTTCAGAGGTTTAGATAAGCAGGAGCCACACAGGGCTGAGACTGTAAGCAATTGGTAGAGCACTACTTTGGGGACTTTGATCTCAGAAGCAGTTATCCTGTAACTCGATCACCATACATATCTGACGCTGAGTCGACATCTTGTCCCCCTGAATCGTTACAGAGCGAAACAAAAACTCCGGGTTGGTTAAAAATACCTCTCTAAGGTGCGGACAAATATGTGAGGTGTGCGTTTTGCGCGCTTGTGAGCGCTGAGACCGAGATTAGACGGATCCTGCTTGACGGTTCCGATCAGAAAGCAGACTTGGTCCCTGGAGGTGGGAACTTGGAAGTTTAAAGGGGCTTGAAAGAGCAATACAATGTACGAGGTTCAGGACACAGCGCAGAGTATCCTGAACAATCCTTTCGGATAGGCGGTGGGATCATCTAGAGTGAAGTATGCTTAAAGCGAGCCCCCCCCCCCCCGAATTTCTCTGGGGACCCACTCCAAGGAGACTTCCGGCAACATTAATTTTCCTCTAGGCCAGTTTATGGGCTTCCTTGCAAACTCCACGCCGAAAGGCATCATATTCAGTCCGCCTCGGTCGTTTACGATGAATAGGGTCAGACGCCATTTGAACCAGGTGCCATGATGACTCGCAGTTGGAAGGCTTGGCCAACATTGGACACGTCCAAGGAGCCCAGCATCCGGTACAATTGCCTGTAAAGGAAGGGTGCTGAATGACATTTATGATTCCACCCGGATCGTTTTCTCAGACGGGAGGCGCATGGTTGATGGTCTTTGATATCAAGAAGTATTATTTTGGCCAGATATAAGAAGGAATCTCAACGTTTCCGATACTTCTTTGTGTAGAGTTTCTGTTGTCAAGGAATCAGACGGAGGTCACCCATACGTCCAAGGATCGAGGGCTTACTCGCTCGTTCAAGGGACTGTCGATACTCCTCGTTTGCAATCCTCATCTCAGAGTCAATTTTCACGAGTCGTTCATTCTTATGGTACCAAAAACGTACAGATTTTGGTTAGCCAGGGTCCGAGGAGAAAGAAAAACCTGTCATACCTGATCTTCGCTCAGGTCTGGGGGAGGCAGGGCGTCAATGAGAACCTCGATCTGTTTGGCTTTAGCCACAAGATCTCGAACGAGTTCCTTTTGATTTTCTGGTAGCAACCTGGAGTGAGCTAAGTTGAAAGACGACGACCAGGTTATATTCACCAATGAAGGTTTCGGGCGAGTCTGCCTTGTCCTTGCGCGACTTCCAAAGGGGCACCTTGGACGAAACTTGATTCAATGGAGTTTTCTCTGAAAGATATAGTAAACTGTTGCGCATGATAAGGAATAGCTGCATTTCGATGTTTGCCTGAGATTGCATGCGAATACGGTGGGGTTGGGGCAGCGAACCTGCTCTAATGCATCTTGAAGTTGAGTGACTCGATCCATATCGCTGGAAAGTTCAGAATCAAGCATAGCGCATGGAGGGTCCGGCTCCTGGTTTGTATGCTTCAACTGAAGCCTGCGGCGTCGGCAGTGGCGAGTGGAGAAGAAAGGACAACGCCCGGGGGGGGCTTTGTTCTACTGTTTATCGACGAACCGTTGGACGAGCGTTTTCTTTTCAACCACACTTCTCCCCCTCCCTCACACCTCGCGCGGCTGCTGAAGACGTTAAGCAGCTTCTTTCTTATACCCTTTCCCGGCATCTGCGACCGATACATCAAGAATTGGGCAGATCCGGAATACAGCAAGATCACGAAAATTTGGTCGTTCGGTCTCTGTGCCACGTCCGCTCCCCTCCTCCACCCTCTTCAGTCCGTGGCAATCCGCCTCCAACATAGCCCATATCAACCCGATAGAAACGCCATACACTCAGCGTAGAAACTATGGCGACGTTTGCGTACTCAAGTGCGCCGTTGCGCAAGATCAAAGAGGTCCAGTTTGGAATTTTGTCTCCAGAAGAAATCGTACGCACCCTTTCATCCACTTCGATCTGTCTCAGAGTGTCCTCAGCCTTCTAACTATTGTCTTCCGCTATGTAGAAAGCCTACTCGGTAGCCAAAATCGAATTCCCGGAAGTCATGGATGAATCCGGCCAGCGGCAGAAAATGGGTGGTTTGATGGATCCTAGGATGGGCACCATCGACAGGAACTTCAAGTGCCAGACGTGCGGAGAGTCAATGAGCGAATGTCCTGGTCATTTCGGTCACATCGAGCTTGCTCGACCGGTCTTTCATGTTGGTATGTCATGATCCACGACCGGTTCCGGCGGTGTTGGTGATCCGGTTACCCTTGACTCACGATCAATTTTTCTCTCTATTCTCTGCCACAGGTTTCTTGACCAAAGTTAAAAAGATCCTGGAGTGTGTCTGCGTGAACTGTGGTCGTTTGAAAGCTGATCTCGTGAGTTGAGACCGTCCCATCCATCCGTCTCGCTTCATACCCCCAATCGCATCCACTTTTTCTGGGGGCTCTCCCTGCTCTATGGGCAGTGGAACCCCAAACCCTCTCTGAGCCGTACCGTCGATAACACTGCGGGATCCACGGGGGTTCGACTGGCAGCTACCGCTACCGTTCGCCTCTCGTCCCACTGCAAGCAGTTCTGTCGTCGTGTCGAGCTTAGGCGAGTGGTGAAAAGAGGGGGAGAAGACGAGTCGACAGGCGTGTGGACTGTCTGGCATCAGACACACGCCGCCTCGGTGACGTCCTCTGTGTTCAGAAGGTCGTCTCGTGGCCTGCGTTTGGTATACTATCGCGTTCGTGCGGAAGGAACCTTGCAGCACTGTCACTCTAGTCTAGCTCGTCTCGCTCTTCTTGCAGTTCCTTAATCAGTCTCCTTCCTTCCATGACATACCTACGAGAAACTGACAATTTACTTCCCATATGTGCTCGTGCATCTCTCCGCATTTGTTCAACTTCCCATCTCATACGTTAGACCGATTCTGAATTCGAGTCCAAGGTTCGCTACGCCGATCCGAAAAAGCGGATGGCTCGAGTTTGGGAATACTGTAAGAAGAAGACAGTGTGCGCAGCTGATGACCCGAAGGACGAAGAAGCGGAGCCTGTTAGCGAAGGGCAAAAACGCGGCCATGGAGGCTGCGGCCACATCCAACCGCAGATACGAAAGGAGGGCTTGAAACTTTTCCTTGTGTACAAGAAATCGAAGGACGAAGATGACCCGGTATATCTATCCCTGAGAATAGTGTGAAGTTGTTCGCTCATGCTAGCGCTCCGTCACAGGATTCTAAAAGCGCTGCGGGCTCCGAAAAACGGTTATTCCCCGCTTCAGATGCCTATAATGTTTTGAAGAAGATTTCAGATTCCGATCTGGAGATTATGGGCCTATCAGAAGCATATGCGCGACCGGATTGGATGATTCTGACCGTCCTTCCTGTACCGCCACCCCCAGTCCGGCCAAGCATTGCTGTTGATGGCGGGGCCATGCGTAGCGAGGACGACTTGACATACAAGTTGGGAGACATCCTCAAAGCCAATGCTAGTCTTCGACGATGCGAGGCGGAAGGAACTCCTGCTCACGTTGCGACCGAGTTTGAACAATTACTCCAGGTTGGTGCCGTCTATCTATCGAAATGAAGACGGTGTTTACGCTGTCGCTCCTGTGCAGTATCATGTCGCAACTTATATGGACAACGACATCGCTGGTATCCCTCAAGCCCTTCAAAAATCTGGCCGTCCAGTCAAGGCTATCCGTGCTCGACTGAAGGGAAAAGAGGGACGTCTTCGAGGCAACTTGATGGGCAAGCGTGTGGATTTTTCTGCTCGAACTGTCATTACCGGTGATCCCAATATCGATCTGGATGAAGTCGGTGTACCCAGGAGTATTGCAATGACCCTTACGTATCCCGAACGAGGTGATTCTTATCTCACTTTCTGACAGAAGCCCATGCTTTCGAACACGATCATTAACACCGTCTTGGAACAGTTACTCGATATAACATCGCGTACTTGCAAGAATTGGTCAGAAACGGCCCGCGAGAATACCCAGGTGCTCGGTTCGTCGTTCGTGATACTGGAGAACGGATTGATCTCCGTTACAACAAGCGTCAAGATGCCTTCCTTCAATACGGCTGGATTGTTGAGCGCCACCTTAAGAGCGGAGAGTAAGTTGGTTCCCTGCCTGGTCTTGAGCGCCCGCAGGTCTCTGATAGATTATACATAGCTACGTCCTTTTCAACCGTCAACCGTCTTTACACAAGATGAGTATGATGAGCCATCGCGTTAAGTTGATGCCGTATTCCAGTTAGTCCGTTCTCTGATCTATCTCAGCTGCTCGTAATACATTTACTGATCGCTTCGCGTAGCTTTCCGTCTGAATCTTTCAGTGTAGGCTTGCTGAAACACATGTCATCGCTCAATCACTGACATAATTTCTCAGAACCTCTCCTTACAATGCCGATTTCGATGGTGATGAGATGAACTTGCAGTAAGTGGTGTAATCTCTTCACTGTCATTGGGTTGCTTACGGGTCGGTTCAGTGTCCCTCAAAGCGAAGAGACGCGAGCGGAACTCGCTCAGGTAGCTTGGGTGCCACGCCAGGTATGTCCCATTCTGGCCAGCGCAGTTAGCATCGCCTAATCTATTACCAGATTATTTCTCCGCAAGCAAATAAGCCTGTGATGGGCATCGTCCAGGACACTCTTTGTGGAATTCGCAAATTAACCTTACGAGACACCTTCCTGGACTGGCGACAGGTCCAGAACATCCTCCTTTGGGTACCGGAATGGGACGGCATCGTTCCAACACCAACTATCCTGCGACCGAAACCCCTATGGACAGGGAAGCAGATCCTTTCCATGACCATACCTCGGGGGATCAACATCAGTCGGGCCAGCGAGTCAAAACAGCCGAATCCACCAGTCGATGACGGTATGCTGATTGAAAACGGCGATATCCTGTATGGCGTTGTGGACAAGAAGACCGTCGGTGCTGTTCAAGGCGGTCTAATCCACGTCACCTTCCGTGAGAAGGGACCCGAAGCCTGTCGTGGCCTCTTCTCCGGCCTCCAGAAGGTCGTCAACTACTGGCTGTTTCACAACGGTTTCAGTATCGGCATCGGCGATACAATTGCCGACAAAGCGACTATGGCTGTAATTACCGAGCGGGTTGCCAGAGCGAAGAATAAGGTCGCCGAACTCATCCAAACGGGCCATCTGGACGGATTGAAGCCTAAACCTGGCATGTCCATCCGAGAATCGTTCGAAAGCGAGGTCAATCAGGAGCTCAACCGGTGCCGCGACGATGCTGGTCGTCACGCCGAGAAGAGTTTGAAGGACGACAACAACGTGAAGCAGATGGTCGTCGCGGGATCCAAAGGGTCATTCATCAACATTTCCCAAATGTCGGCTCTTGTCGGCCAGCAAAGCGTCGAGGGTCAGCGTATTCCTTTCGGCTTCCGCCATCGAAGTCTACCCCACTTCACAAAAGACGACTTCAGTCCGGAGGCGCGTGGGTTCGTTGAAAACTCGTACTTGCGAGGTCTTACCCCGCAAGAGTTCTTCTTCCACGCTATGGCTGGACGTGAAGGATTGATCGATACCGCTGTCAAGACCGCAGAAACGGGATACATTCAGAGACGATTGGTCAAAGCACTGGAGGACGTATCAGTTTGCTACGATGGCACTGTCCGTAACTCACTCGGAGATATCGTTCAATTCGTTTACGGAGAAGACGGCATCGATGGAGCTTTCATCGAGCGACAGCGAGTTGATCCCTACTTCCTCTCGTCCGATGCTTTCCGGAAGAAGTACAAGGTCGACCTCTTCTCGCCGTCCGGGGGTTTCAAAAAAGGCACCCTGCAAGCGGGGCTCATCTCCAAACCAAAGGACCTCCAGGCCGAGTTGGATGCCGAGTTCGCACAGATTGAGAAAGA
Source organism: Tulasnella calospora MUT 4182 (assembly GCA_000827465.1). NCBI lineage: Eukaryota > Fungi > Basidiomycota > Agaricomycetes > Cantharellales > Tulasnellaceae > Tulasnella > Tulasnella calospora. The sequence goes on along the minus strand of KN823051.1, from coordinate 32,348 downwards.
TAGACAAGTACTGCGGGATTTCACATTCTTGCACGGAGATGGGAACCAAGCCCATTACCTCCCTGTTAACCTTCGGCGCATCATTCAAAACGCCCAGCAACTTTTCACGATCGATCGCCGAAAACCAAGTGACTTGGGTCCTCTTGAAATTATCAACGCCGTGCGCGCGTTGATCTCCAGGCTCAAAGTCATCCGAGGAGATGATCCCTTGTCTATCGAAGCCAACGAGAACGCCACCCTTCTCTTCCAAATGCATCTTCGCTCAACCTTCGCGACAAGAGTCGTTCTCGAGGAATTCCATCTCAACAAGCAGGCGTTCGAATGGGTCCTAGGAGAGGTGGATACCAAGTTCAACCAGTCCGTCGCTAATCCCGGAGAGATGTGTGGCACGCTTGCTGCTCAGTCTATCGGTGAACCGGCTACCCAAATGACCCTGAATACCTTCCATTACGCCGGTGTGTCCAGCAAGAACGTTACGCTTGGTGTGCCTCGTTTGAAAGAAATCATTAACGTGGCTACCAACATCAAGACACCTTCTTTGACGGTCTACCTGACGAACGAGAATGCCGAAGACCAGAATCGGGCCAAAGCGATCCAGACAGAACTCGCCTTCACCACCCTCAAGACGGTCACAGCTTCGACGGAGATCATTTTCGATCCAGATCCTTCTGCCACTGTCATAGACGAAGATAAGGACTTTGTGGAGGCCTTCTTCGCCATTCCAGATGAGACCGTGGAAGCAAATCTTCACCGTCAATCGCCTTGGTTACTTCGCTTGGAACTGGATCGCGCCAAGATGTTGGACAAGAAGTTGGAGATGAGTTACGTCGCGAGCCGCATCAGCGAAGCCTTCTCATCCGATCTCTTCGTCATCTGGAGTGAAGACAACGCAGAGAAACTCATCATCCGCTGTCGGACTCTCCAAGGAGATGAGAAGGAAGATTTCGACTCGTCTGAGGACGTCTTTCTCAAGCAGGTTGAGCAAAGTATGCTCAGCTCCGTCAGCCTCCGTGGTGTTGAAGGAATCCGTCGTGTGTTCATGGTCAAACAGGAGAAGGTGGAGATCAACGCAGCTGGAACGCATACGACCAAGTCTGACAACGTCCAAGAGTGGGTGTTGGAAACGGACGGCGTCAATCTTAAAAAGGTATTATGCGTGGATGGCGTAGATTTCACGAGGACAACTTCCAACAATTGTGTGGAGATCTTTTCGGTCCTTGGCATTGAAGCTGCTCGAGCATCTCTGCTCAAGGAGCTGCGGAGTGTCATCGAGTTCGACGGTTCTTACGTCAACTATCGCCATCTTGCACTCCTCTGCGATGTCATGACTAACAGGGGGAGTCTGATGGCAATCACTCGACATGGTATCAACCGGGCCGACACCGGAGCGTTGATGAGGTGTTCCTTCGAAGAAACGGTGGAAATTCTCATGGAAGCTGCCGCAGTGGGCGAGAAGGATGACTGCTACGGAGTTGCCGAGAACATTCTCTTCGGTCAAATGGCTCCCATGGGCACTGGTGCATTCGACGTTACCCTAGACAAGAAGATGCTCATGGACGTCGTCATTGACCCAAGCCTCGCGGCATCCATGCCTATGGACGATAGCGCCATGACGCCGACCCTCGCAATGACACCGTACGACGAAGGCGCGTCGCCCGCAAGAATGGATTGGACCAAAGGAGAAGCCGCATCATTCTCTCCTCTCGCGTCGAACGGGGTCAGCCAAAGCCCCATTGGAGCTGGCAGAGGAGGAATGTCACCTGGTGGAGGCTATAGCCCCGGTTCGCCGAGTGGGGGCTATTCTCCGACTTCTCCGTATGCTCCGACTTCGCCATATGGGATCACCGCAACCTCCCCTTATGCCACTTCCCCGTATGCCACCTCGCCATTCTACGGAGGTCGTGTGGGTGCAACGTCGCCCACGTATTCGCCCACGTCGCCAGCGATGAACCTCACTTCGCCAGTCTTCTCTCCATCAAGTCCTCGCTATTCACCAACTTCACCAAACTTTTCGCCTACGTCTCCAAAATACAGTCCCACTTCACCTACCTTCAGTCCGGCATCTCCTCGATATTCACCCACAAGTCCCACTTTCAGCCCTGCTTCTCCACGCTGTAAGTTCCGCGGTTCTTCGTTCTCGAGACTCGTTTTACTGATCCATCGTTTCCCCCAGATTCTCCGAGTAAGTTCACTGCGCGGTCAACGTTGTGCTCTGCTAACAGCTCTTTTATTCATCCTTCTCGTTGGAACTACACCAATTAGCTTGTGAGTACTACGCATCCGTTTCCTTCATTGTTCTTGTTGGCTGATACCTCGGATAGCACCCGCCATGCATTCTCCAGCGTCGCCGAAGTACTCTCCTACATCCCCCCGTCATATGGCATCGCCCACGTCTCCTCGTTATTGTAAGTCTCATCGTTTGGTCTTAATAAGACCGCGTTACGACTCACTACCTTGTTTCCAGCACCCGCCTCACCACAGTACTCGCCGACATCCCCTCATTATTCACCAACGTCACCTGTATACAGTCCCACATCACCAGGGTACCCAGCGCCGACAAGTCCGAACGCCCAAAACCCGAATCAGCCTGGAGGTGCAGGCCGCGGCGGCAACACTTGGAATTACTCAACATCCCCCACTTGGGAGTAATTGCTGTCGTTTTCTGTTCAATATCGGTAACTCAGCACCATTAGGTATCTTATATGCTCGCGTACATAGTCATGTCAACATCTTCACTCTCCAAAACGTTCGAGTTGACTTTTTGTTCAATGTTATCGTGTGACACTCGGTCTAAGTCACGCGCTAGTTTGTCAATGGTGAGGCAAGACACACAAATGTTGTACAATCAAACGAATCACAAGCACAGGTGTAGGAAAGGTCCCATAAGGATGCTTGATTCAAGAAGCATAGTCCGACGCAAAAGAAAAGTAACCCTAGAACTCGACTTCGAGCAAGAAAAAGGACAATACTAAGATGCAATGAACAGGATGAAAGCGGTCAATGATAGTGAATGATGGCGGTATTGCTAGGTAGTGGGAAGGGCAAAGACGATACGATTTCATAGGGTATGAAACGAGGAGCAGGGATCAGCTCTAACGGTGGTCCGCGAAGCTCTCGTGCGGAGTAATCCTTGGATGATCAAGTCCTCTAGACAAAGAAGTGGGTACTGCGAATAGATTCACAATTAGGACGAAAACTATCAGCAGGCTGAAACGAAAGCACATACTGCATCCGACTGGATTGATGGACCTCCATCTCTTCCATCTTGTAGCTATTGAGTTCCTCCTTGATGCGTTGTGCAAGTGTTGGTGTTAGGCGGTTACATGTTGCCGGTTCGGACCTCCTATCGTAGGCAGCAGGGCTGAAGGTATGGTACACCGAGAGGTTTGCGGCAAACGTTAATTTTTTGGAGGTCCGAGTGAGGGGCACGGTAGCCGCACGAAGCCCCATCGATGGCTGCTTTGGGTTTGAAGTCGCCGTAATCGTCGCCAAAGCCGGTGCGGAAGCGTTGAAGTCTGCATTGGCGTATGGGAAATTACCACTATGGCCAGACAAAGGCCGTTCCTTCCCACCAGCGGCTCCGAATGCGGATAAGGAGGCGGCCAACGACGTCGAGTCGCTCTCGTCGCCAAAGTTTAGTGCTGGCAAGAAGGCGCTGCCGCCAGCAGAATTGTTGGAGGATGTGGAGAGTTTGCGGCTGTGGTGAGAATGATGGTCGGAGTTGGAGCGGTGAAGACCATCGATATGGTCCGGATCCGGCGAAGGTATTCTCGCCAATGGCCCGGGCTCCGCACCCATGGGTGGTGCAGAATCATTCGAGTTGGAGCGAACTCGTGTAAACGGCGCTTGCGGCGGACCCTCGAGGAATTGGTTCTGGTTGTAAGAGTCTGCGTCTGTTGGTGAAGGGATCGGTCAGGCTCCCGCCCCAAAAATGGCCAAGGCCGGAGGGAATGACGTACTCTTTAGAATTCCCTTGGTCGGCACTCGGGTTCGCTCTACTGACCGGCGGACACCAACCGCCCAGGGTTCATCCGCGGGATCGCCCTCATCATACTGCCCGTTCAATCTCACAGTCTCGTCTTCCTCATCATAACCATCACCGTACCCCTGCTCCTCATCCGAATCTTCAAAGTCCGCTGGATCGCGCCAATCTTGCGCAGGAGGCTGATGCCGATGTCCATCGAAGGTGCTTCCGTCCTCGCTGAAATCGTCATCCTCGCCATTCCAACCTCCAACTTCGTTGACCGGTTTCCGGGCTAGGTTTCCGCCGCGAGTTGCAGTGTTCTTTTCCCAAGTCGATGGCGTCTGGCTCTGATTCGTCTCCTCTGAGTGACGGTCGTGCTCAGTTTTGGCGCGAGCTTCGTCGGCGGCTCGGGTGCGGAGCGTGTGTTGGCGAACGAGTTTGGCGGCGGGACTCAGGCCTGTCAGGTCATCGCTAGTCCCTACATCGCCGCTACCAGCTTCCAATTCTGCTGTTGCGTGGGACACACTGGCTTCCGCCTTCCGGGACTTCAAGGGGTTCTTGAACTTGCTCTTTTTCTTATCTCCCCCCTCTGGCGGGGCCTCGCCGTCGCTTTCAGCTCGCTCCTTGTCCTTGTCCTTCTTGCCCTTGAACACACTCGAGATGCCCATCAGACTGTTCCTTCGAACTAGTTTACCCACGGAGCCGAGCTTGCGAATCATCATGGAAGCGGAACTGACGGTGGAAGAAAGGGACATGTTATCGGTCGAACGGTTGAACTTGGCATTGAACAGGGACCGTGATTTTTTCGGAGCGGTTGCGGTTTCGGTGGACCGAATGGAACCCTCGGTCGGGACGTATGCCACTGGCATCGGAACGCTGCTGGAAGATGCCGGTTGGTTATTCTGGCCCAGCGTCATCGAAGAATCTGTCGATGTTCGAGGGAGCTGTCCGGGAGGAGACTGAGGAATTTGGCCTTCGCTCGCGAGTTTGGCGTTTACGGCCTTGCGGCGTGACCTGGCAAAAAAAACAAAACGTAATAATGAACAAGCGATTCTTAACGATCAAGATGCATCGAGAATGACCCTTACCCGCTTTTGGAGTCTTCGTGGCCTGCTTCGTCCAGCGCAGAGAAGGACAGCGCCCGCCGCAATCGACCAGTCAAACCTCCCGACTTCAGCATCTCTTGCGTTGGAGCTGGGTTCTTGGGGGCGGTTGCTGATGGCTTGACTCCAGATGACGCCACATCTCTGTAGGATGGCTTCGAGGCTCCGGGGTGGGATCCCTGGGACAGAGGGGAGGGCTTCGCTGGCTGACGTTGCGTCTTGGACGTGCCTGGGGTGTTAGAGGCCGGCGCGGTGGATGCCGAAGATGTGCTCGATATCGTCGAGGCGGCAGAAGACATGTTGGATCGGTCGCGGTTGAGAGGAGCAGCTGATGAACTAGCACTTCTATGGCTGCTTGTGGATGGGACTCGATGGCGGTGCGTTGGAGGCGGAGCAGAACCCTTCCCGTTCACCGAGGCCTGGGAAGTACCTGTACTACCGGTTCGGGAACGGCCTGGAGTACTCTTGTTGGAGGTGGTGCGCCGTCGACCACTGCCGTCTCCGTTGTTCGAGTTCAAGGACGTTTTTGAGCTATTGTTCTCTCGAGCGTAAGGGGGCTGCGGAGGACGTGGGAACTGCTGTTGTTGCTGGGCGGCCGCGTGTTGCTGTTGTTGCTGCATCATCAGTTGCTGCTGTTGTTGCATAAACTGCATCTGAAGCGCCTGCTGCTGCTGAGGAGTCATATAGGGCGATTGGGGGTTCGGACCGTGCGGTTGAAAAGCGAGCTGCTGCTGTTGGAACATCATTTGCTGCGAAACGGGCAGGCATGAGTTTCGCTGGCCATCGACTTGACGCGGAAAAAGTGGAGCGATTGGGTTCACCTGATAAGCCCACTGAGCAAACTGCTGTTGCTGCTGAGGGTTAAAGGGCTGTTGAGGGAGCTGCTGGAACTGCAAATCGCCCAGAACAGACCGCGAAAACAGCCGAAAATGGTGTGCCAAGACGAGGGTACGATGTTGCCGGTCAGAAATCGAATGTCACCTCCCCGCGGAAAAAGGAACGGCACGAGCGGACTTACGGAAGCTGGGTTGGGGAACGGACCTGATGGCGCACCGGCTGGGAGTGATTGCTGCTGTTGACCCGGTTGCAGCTGATAAGGGGCGGCCTGCTGCTGTGGCTGGGATGGAGGATGGCCTTGGGGGTGGAAAGAAGAGTTCATTTTGATCGTCGATGGCGTCGTGACAGGAGTTTGCTGGACGGCAGTCGCCGTGGTTGACATGCCCAGGGAAGAGGAATGGACTGGGAAGGTCTTCGGGGATAGACCTCTAGAGGGGGGGGAGGGGAAATCTGTTCAACCAAGGGAGGGGGAGAAACAGGAGTCGGTGTTTTGGTTTCGGGCGAGTTCGCCGTGTGCAGAGAGTTGGGAGGGAAGGGAAAGGACGCACAATAGATGGATAGAGTAGAGTCTGTCGTCTGGAGCTAATGGATCCTCCGAGACGGGTGATACGTGGGGGGTTGGGAGACGAAGGGAGAAAACGCCAGTCCAAGTGACAACGCACTAACCAACGACCGGGTCACCGCACGATGTCACAGAGGTTTTTTCACGACAGTTCGACGCGAAGGAGAAAGGAGATGGATGGCCCGAGGACGCGATGGCTTGGTCGGGGAGAGAACGAGCGGATTGATGGTGGAGAAAAGTGAATGAACGGTCAGGATCTCGTTTGCCGCTGTTGCTAGTGACACGCTCCGAACCCTTCGCCTTCTCCTTACATCCAGAAGCAACTCGGCAAAGAATACATAAATCGAACGTACAACAATACTGATACAGAGATTCGTAATCAAAGTCGTTGATAGAACGAAAAGATAGAAACACCAGCATCGAAGCCAAGGTCCCTTCACGCCTGCAGTCCTCCCTTGTACCGTCGCTCATCTTCAGCTTGCACCCGGAACGCTTCCCGCAATCGGCGGACAAACACGTAGAATTGTCGCGTTTCGTTCAGCTCTTCGAGAAGGGTTGGTAATGTTCCAAGCAAAGGCGTGGACGAGGTCACTGGAAACCAAGCAATATCGCGTCAGAACCTTGGGCTGATATGGTTGCTTGGAAAAGAGGGGATGCCGGGGTCTCCAACCGAAGTATACCCCCAGCTCACACCCTGATAATCGGGGCGACCCGAGCACATGAAGATACCGGTCCACCAACCCGAAGCCACCATTGGCTTGGGAAGAAAGACGTAGTGAGGGCCGTGGAAGGAAGCACGGCTTACCTCGGTAAGTTCGAGAGGACACGTCCAGCACGATGTTGAACTCTTTTTCTGGTTCCACCGGGTCAATATGTGTAAACCGGAAGAGTAACGTATCCTCTGCGAATGCACAAAAGGGGAAATAAGCAAGCAAGAGCTGGGGCACGGAGATAAAATCCACGCGTACTTTGAACACCCTCGATCGTCCATCCAAGTGCATCTTGCAATTCTTTGGCCTCACGAGCAGTCCGTCTGGCGTGGGTTTCCAGAACTTCTTTGTCCCTTGACAGCACTATAACATGGAGAACTTTTAGTCAAAGCACATTATAAACGATACTGGAAGCGACTTACCGCCTTTCCGGCGGAAGATATCCTTCTTCAATTCCTCGATCTCCTCTTCTTTCCGGTGGAAAGTCTCGGTCGTATTCGCCTGCTGTTTCTCCAGTGACAGCACATGCGCATCAAGCTCAGCTACCTCCGCTCTTTCTCGCTTAACCTCTGTACATTAGAGTGAGTCACTGCCCAACGCAATTTCAAGCTTCGAGTGCACGCACGTTCAATCATCTTAACTTCTTTGGCCGCACACTCCTCAATTTCTCGCTCCATCTCCTTCTTCCTCTCCTCGTCTTCCTGCTCTCTCTTCGTATGGGTCTCTTTTCGCGCTTTGATCTCCTCCTTCGCTTTCGCAATATGATTTTGCAAGGCCATCATGAATGTTCCTTGCACGGCAATGCATTCCGAGTAGCGAGTGTCCAAAGGTGTCCCACTACCGCCTCCACCGCCATTTTGCAGGACGGTCGTAAGCTGAAATGGTTGGTATCCGTTCATGTTGATTCTGGTGCAAGACTGATGTTGCAGGGTAGCGAGAGGTAAGGTAGATCGGAAACGTTCAAACTTGGACTGAAAGGCAAACAAACAAACGCGTCGCGCTCTTCTCGGAGGCTGCATGCGCAAGGAGCTTCCTGAGCTGACGGACGTCGCCCATGACTCGCAGAGCGGGAACCCAAAACCGAATCTACAGGGTTTATCCCAAACCATTCTCTATGTACATTGCTTTCTGAAATCCCGCAATAAACCTCCTCTGACATATTTACAAATTCCTCGTCCCCAGCACGCTCATTCACATTTCACCGACCACTCACTCTCTCTCCTCCCTTCCTGTATCTCCACAATCCTCTCCCAAAGCGCCTTCGAAACCGGGCCCACACCCTCCTCATATTCAGGCAAAATCAAGTCCTTTCCTTCCCATCCGATCTTTGAAACAGGGCAAATGATGGACGCCGTTCCAGTGCCAAATGCTTCCAAAAGAACACCTTGTTCCAACCAAGATACTATATCGCTGATGGTGAATTGTCGTTCTTGCGGGTGTAGTCGTGGGATGGGTCTTGTCGAGGTGGACAACGACGAGGGAGACGATGCGTCGGGAACATGCGTTCCGGCGAGACTCAGGATACAATCTCGCGTCACACCTGGGAGGATGGTGCCATCCAGGGCAGGTGTTATGAGATCGATTTCTGCACCCAGTTTGATTGGATTAGTCTATGCACGCCACAACCATGGAAGTGAATCGCGAACGCACCACCGTCGCTTCTCTTCAGGACCACGAAAAAGTTCATCTGTCCGACCTCTGTTACCCTCCTAATTTTAAGACTCGCATCAGCACGCTCAGATCTTCTCATGAAAATAGCTTCTCCGATCTTCACCTCTCGTCGCCAAGCAACCACAAAATCTGCTGATACCCTTGACTCGCCGCCTCCTGCTGAGGCTTGAACGTTGGGGCATAATTCAATGCCAACTTGTACTCTCCAGTCCCTCCAGGCCAGGCCCGAACGAAATCGTGCCTTGCCATGAGGGAGATGGGCTTGAACCCCGTTGGGAAGTAAGGACCTGTCGGTGACATGATAACGAAGATCATTCCGTGCGTCGAGGCTTGTACACCAACAGCTACACGAAACCCACGAGGGTCAGTAAAGCGAAACTGAATTGCATGACGAATCAAAGCACGCACTTGGTCGAGTTCCGATATACACCGGACGGACGTACATGCTGTATCCAGTCCGACTAGGTATCCAGCGCTCGTCCACCAAGACAAGCTGTTTGATCAACGCCAGCAATGCATCCTTGTTGAATGGCTATCCAGTAGTTAAAATTAGCACGCGGCCCGCAACACCACCAGGAGCGAAACGAATGTCTTACCGGAAGGGCAATCCTTTCGGCACTCATCGCGAACCGGTCCATATTCATCTCCGGACGAAACAATGTAGGCTTGTCATCTGGTCCACGAAAAGCTTTCATACCCTCGAATACGGCAGTCGCATAATGGAACACAGACGAGGCTGGGTCGAGTGTGAGGGGAGAATATGGTTTGATCACGGGTGCGGACCAGCCCATTTCTGGGTCGTGCTCAATTATAAGCATGTGGTCTGTCGATCCGGACTGTAGGTTAGGTTAGAAAACGGCAAAATGTAGTGTATCAAAATTGCCATCTACCTGGCCAAAAACCCACGTCTCGGGTGGAGGAATGGTCTTCAGCACATGAGGTTCAGCGCGAACGATTGTCAATTTGGACGGCTACCCGAAACAACGATACGCAGAGGTATGAAATAAAGCGTTGGATTTCGTTGGCAAAAGTCGATCAATACACGTACATCAATATCCAGAAGAGTGGGGTTGTCCGACATCGTGATGCAAACTGTTGGCTGAGGGGTTACCAAAGACTTGGAGAATAACAAACAGGCAATAATATAGAGATGGTACTTCGGCCGAGCGAGAATAGGCGAAAAGGGATGGAAAGATAAGGTCGTTCGTGAAAACCGATGAGCTCCTCTGACTCTCCGTGACAGTCCCCGTGACTAGAGCACGTGACAAAGCTCCGGAAAATCGGCTTGAGCGGCAAAATAGCCTATCATTCTGAGACCGAAAGCGATTGGCGAGATTGGCGAGGTTTGATCGGTTAAGCTGCACAGTTGGACTGATAGCGACCGAGTTGGTTTTGCAACCCACGACATAAGCGAGCACCGAAGGCAGTAACTAAAGGAAGGGTATAGGTTCGACGGCCAACCCTCGAGCACGGAATGACCGGAGAACACTCCTATATGTAAAACAAATGTCTTTAGCAAAAGGCTTCGATAAAGAATGTTGGGAATGGGGGAGACCCTCACCATTTCAACATAGCTGAACGGACACGATACTGAAGGAATTCGGTTTCATTGGGCTTCAAAGACGGGAGCATATAGCCGCTCTCTTAGACCGTCTTTGCGGGAGGATGTTTCAGAGATGGTTCAACATAGACTTCCGCGACGCCCAAGACAATGTCCGGCAAGGCCTCCGATTCGTCACTCGGCGAAACCCGGTCGCGACCTGGCATCGCAATCAAGACCGCAGTCGAAATTTGTTGGCAAGTGTCAGCTGGGGGTTCTAATTTGCGTTGCTCTTGCGATAATGGGTTGGATGATTTGGGCTTCCAAATCCGACGTAGACGAAAGGGTGCAGACAATGAGGGAGAAGATCCCGCAACATTGACAGTCCCCTCTTGCTTTTGGGTGCCTTGATGATCTTCAATTTGTCGAGCAGATACGGGCTAGAGAGAATTATTATGAACGTCGGTTAGTGGGTGATCATACTGGTGAAAGAACGAACCCGCTCACAATCAGCATTGTCCAGTGAGTAGATGCATCCCCTGCAAGGTTACGGTTCATCGAGAAGTCGTATATCTTTGGCGTTTCTCCGAAGTTCGGCTCGTGATCAAATGGAAGGGAGTCGTCCAAGTCGAACGCTAAACCACCACCAGCCACTGGGCGCCTCCCTAGAAATCCGAATCTTCGACATATCATCCCCGTACCGAGAACAAAGAGAACGCAAACGAGAAGAACCGGGACGAAGAGATTCTAGGGAAGGATATGGGTGTTGAGATGACCCTCAGCCGTCCTCGCGCAGACGTGTAAGGCACCTACCACAGCAGCTGGCCCGTGATCGTCGCAGTTAGGCGTCCCAGGAATGTCGCAGGCCATTCTAACTTCGATGATGATCTTCTAAAACACGGTCGTAGTGGAGGAGTGGTTTTGCGGACGACCACCCCTCTAAAGCATGCTAAGGGGAGGTGGAGGAGGTGGATAGGGCCATTATCCGAATGTAAACCGACTCGGCTTACGTCAGGGTTTCGATAGACACCCCTATTTTGGTCTAATTTTGGAACTCCTTGGCAAGTAACCCTTCTAACCCAGTTCACGCTCCAGGTGATACCTAGACCAAATCCAGTGACGGAGTCATGAGTTATGAGCGTAAACACCTTCACTCCCTCAAGCCGCTCGGGTAACACGGGCCCAGCGGCCTCCTCGGCACCCTTCCTCCGATACCATGACAATCGGAAAGCGTTCGACACTGAGCCTAACTTTGCGCCCTGCGTGTTTCCACTGACGTCTACTTTATTGGCTAGCCCTATTCTTACCTAGCAAACGTAGCTCCAATCTTGCTATTTGGCCGAGAATAGTTGCATTCCGGGTGGTAATGCTCAACGCCCAAGAGTCTATGTCAATAAATTATTGGCTAAATCAACAATTATACAATCACAAGGACGTCTTCGATAGCTAACACGAGGTCCGGAAGAACATCATTCTCAGCCCTGTCCGGAGAGGGCATCCTCACAAGGAAGGCCATCGACAGCAGGTCTAGCTCCAGATCATCAGCACTGGCATCTTCTTCTCGAGGATCGTTCAGTGTCGTCATCTTCTTTCCGAGCCTTCCTATCTGACGCTGGACCTCAACCAATTTGGAGGCGGGTAGGGATGGAATCCAGTTACTCGATGCGGTCGACTCGGTCACGGCCTCTTGGTCTTCGCTATACCACACCGAAACGGGCTGAACTTAAACGATGAAATTAAACCTGAGGACTGACGTCGCGATCCATAGTCTGATCGACCCTCACCTTTACGGAAGACCATCGACAGTTGCACAGACACAATTCCTCCATGGACGCGTCAAACATAGTAGGTTCTTCATACTCAATGCATCTTTCCTCTGAATCGTGTTCTGCTCGCTGGAGTTGCTCCAATCGACAACGCCTACGCATTCTTCTACATTGGCAAAAAATTCCGACTGCTACTGTGACGGCAACAGAACTCGCGATTACGGGTGTCCAAACGTCCTGACCGTTGTTAATGTGATTACTTGATGTTTAGTTCTCGGATGTCGAGTAGCCACCGAAGATCAGATGACCGGCTGACCTGTGTGGAGGAATTGCCTTCATTGCACGGATATCCATTGCAGTCCATTGTCAGATTCCTCTCAGACAGATAGTCGATGTGAGGTCGTATCTGTAGGTCAACGTACACGAAGCTAGTTGCGACCGGGGTTTAGTGCTAGTCAAGCTGAAAGCGTTGCCGCCGACGTGGGCAAGTACTGCTGGCGGGGTTTCACGTCGCGAATATTAATCATAAATATACAAGTTAACTCAAATCGTATTCACTGGGGCACAGTGCGGTCGCGAACATCAATTATAAATAGTCAAATTGTACCCACTGGGGCACAGCACGATAGTTCAGGGGCCGGCTGGCGCAATCCGATGGATGAGAGACATGCGTCACGTGTACAAGGGTATCCGTCTTCAAGCGCGCTCCAGGACCAGCGCGTAAGGCCGTGCAAGCACGGCGAGGCCCGCTACGTTAGATGATGGTCAAAATTCGTTTAAGTTGATCTCGTCAGTAAACTTTCAATCCCTCTCAACTTGAATTTGCTGGCCTTTGATCTGTCGGGGGTGTCGCGCTCGCCAGCTTCGCTGCCGAGACGCTCGTCCGTCCGGCCCGACTGCTCGAGTAAGACACAGCGGAAATTTCGCTTGTACAGGCGGTCCAATATGCAGAGGGAATTTTGCCCCGCGTAACTTTGCATGTGATCGACATCTGGTCGTCCACCCCAAAAAACCCACTAAAAAAACTAACGTAGCGGGAATGACATTGACAGGACCTGTCGTATTTATACCCTACCTTGGTGCTCTCTGTGTGTGCTATTTGTATGGCTAACTTCCAGATGCGAGCTTTCAATTTAGACTCGGCTCCGGTCAAATCAAAGCGTCGCCAGTAATAATAGGAGTGAAGGCTTGCGATACGCCAGCTCAACACACGCCCTCGTTTATACCATGTAGCTCAGCCAAACAGGCGCCTTGCCCGCCGCTCCCTATATTGAGCTCAAACGAAAGTGATGCGAACCTACACTGCCCGTAGGTTTGAATAATTGAAGGATACCGGTGGCAACGAGACTCAAGTCGACGCAGCCCAGAGAATAGGAGGGTGAAGCACTTTTACTCGACGTATTATTATATTCTACGCCGTTTGGTGCCCGGCGAAGCAAGGCGCAAGGGAGTCTATGATCACTTTTACACCGCTCGGGATTGGACCCTGCATCGGAGGTCCAACCCAGAAAGACGAAATGGGTTTGCGACGCATGAGAACATCTGTCCGTTATTGGCCGGTTTGAACACCGTAGAAGACGGTGTAGGGCTGAGGATATAAGCCCTGCAATGGAGTCTAGGTCCATGGAAGGTTAGATATTAAGGCGGCGACTCTTGCAGATATTCCTTTACTCCTCTTCTAGCCCCTGCTACCAACACTCAACGTTGAAGAGCCCATGTACTCCTCAAGAATAAATTATTAGCTGGATCGACAATTATCCAACCACAGGGACGTCTTGAATAGCTAACACGAGGTCTGGAAGATCATCATGCTCGTCCCTGTCCGGAGAGGGCATCCTCACAAGGAAGGCCGCCGACAGTAGGTCTAGCTTCAGATCGTTAGCACCAGGATCTTCTTCTCGATGGCCGTTCAGCTTCCTCATCCTCTTTCTGAGCCTTTGGACCTGAC
>KN823050.1:141157-163897 GCA_000827465.1 Tulasnella calospora MUT 4182 | reverse complement strand
ATGCCCCACCTGCCCAAAGCACGAATCTTGGCCGACAATTCTCCGAGCTCTCTTTACTCAACACTTTCTCATATATCGACCCCAATCTTGCACGAAGCTTGGCTGGTCCTGAATCTGACGACATCTGGTGACCAAGCATCCATGCACCGTTCCATATTTTCCCCTCTCTCGCTGCCTTCGCTGTCGCATTTTTTTCTTGCTATGGGCCTATCCTAAACCTAATACCCCAATCGCCCCTTTTTAATTGTACAGACCAGTCCGATATACAGTTACTTATTTGTAAATTGGTGTGCTATGCTTGCCTGCAGGCTGCGGGTGCGAGCCTATCAGGGTTCGCCCTGCGATTTCGTTTTCGCCTGGCAGCACTGGCACCTGCCCACCCAGCCAGAACAGCGAGAGAGCCCTGCCACGAGCCCCACTAGGTATTAACTGCCGCGGGTCTTATGGCAGTTCTCCCTCTCTACCTGGCTGCATCTTTTCTGGACCAGGGAGGCAGCAGGCATGCCGTCGCCCAGCAGCCGTAGGCCCCCTGCCCCCACTCTCAGAGCCCCCTGCACCACAGACTGCCCCCCAACCCTCCAATCAACTTCCCTGTACGGTCAATCTATATTTTTAGCTTAGGTTCAATCTGTCTAGGCCACTAGCCCATAGCTTTTCGTTTCAATAAATTTTTGAAACTGGGCCAAAAATGCGCACGAGACACGCATTTCGCCGCTGCCCACGGCGGTAATAGTCCGCCAGCACTGTGCAGCTACCATTTTAGCCTTGTAGATGGCAGGCTGAGGCTGCTGGAATCGATTCGTCACCCAAAGTTTGGCCGGGGAACGATTTCGCGCTGCAGCGCTGAAATCCGCAATTTTCGCGCCGGTTCAGATCGCCATTTCCCCGCCGATGCCAACTCTGCAGGTGCTAGGAACCACCCCACTATTTGAAATTTCACTTTACATATACTGTAAACATAATTTATATTTAAGTTGTCGAGATCTAATTTTATTTGCGCGATTGAAATCCCGAAACCGGCGGGGAAATGGATTTTGCGCGCCGCACTCGGAATGCGCGCGCCAAATCCGGCCCCAGCCAAATTTCGCATCGCGCGAGTTCGGAATAAAACCGAACTCGGCCCACCATAAGCCCGGGTTTGCCTGCTGCGAACGCGCCGATGAGCGCGAGGGATAAAGGATGTCTGGGAGCAGTTGGGCTATGTAGGTGGTGGAGTCGGGGGCGAACTGCGGAGCAGGAGTGCGAGCGTGTGGCGAGGCCAGCGGGGAAAACTTCGAGTGCGTTGGGAGTTTCGGGAGAGGTGGTGGTTGGGAGGCCAGTTTTGGCACCCTACAGTGCGCGCTCAAGCTGATCTGGTGGTTAATCTGAAAGTACTAAGTCTTAATTGATGCTGACCGATGCTGACTCGCGCTTGATCTCACTTTTAGGGCATGCCGGAACTTCGATGTTGGCTTCCTAACCGATGGGTGCCTCCAAGACCGCCCCGAAGTTCAACGGTGCTCCTTCTCCGTGCTCCCACTTACATCTCCACAGCTCCTCCCCAACATCGACGACGACCCCACCAACGAAGCATAAGAACTACGTTAGGATGTTGTGACTTTCCCCCGACCACATGAAAGCGCTGGATTTGCAGAAGGGAACTAATACGATCACGTTTTCGTTGGCTGCTACTGATGTTGTCGCTTGCGTGGCCGAGCTCAGACGGATAGGGTTGTGATTGGTGATAGTTTTCGGATGAGGCGATCCCAAGTGCGTATCTCTTGCATTCTATCCGCGGGTTTTTACATATCGCTGACAATTGGTGCGTAGATCTGATCCCTTGAGACAAGTGTTCGACCTCACCGAACGGGAGAAGATTCATTGAAGGTACCGAAGCTTTGACCGATAACGCGCGGAACGACGACACGACGATACACCTAACTTGAGGGGCTATATAGGACAAGCGGATTCGACGAGGGATTACTTGGAGGGCATCGTTCAGAACAACTGTCATTTGCCTGAGGGTCCTGTGATTACGACCCCCGACCGGGCTATGGTGCCGTTGCATCTATGAGTTGTAGTTTTGTTCTATTTAACCAATGAATGCTTACGGCGAGCCCGTGCGTGCTCTGCAGTGAGGTCCTCATACGCAAACCGGACCTTTTCAAGGTGGCTTGCTTGACGGATTTTAAACGTCTCTTTGAAACGTAGTAAGTATAAGGATCCATTCGACGCTGGACTTGGGGACCGGATTAAGGGCGCGGTTTCGCATCGGAGCGTAAACGTGCCTAGTACGAGGGTTTTCGCAATTGACTAAATGATGGAGTTTTTTTTGCTGGCCCAACATGGAACGATCTCCCTCAGAATTAAATATAATTACACGGGATGTGGGTCGCAAGGCTTCCGCTGCATATTGCAGCATCTCTCTGACGCGATGATATGGCTTCTGCCAGGACATATGTAATACATTGCAAGTCGGGGGTATCTAGGCTATTGTAAACTAACTTCGGTAAAATGAGCAAATGGCATTAATACTATAGTGCCCCAGAAATGTTAAAGATGGAGAGGCGACCGTTAGAGACGACGGCAAGGCTCTGATTGGAAAGGAGGATGACAGGAGATTTGTCTACCCAGTACTGAAACGGAAGCCAAAGCAAGTGCGAGAAGGAAGATATGAGCCAATGATCGCGAAGTTTGGGTAGACTGCATGGAAGGGTCCGGGGTGCCTGGAAGACTGAACGGTGACATTATTAGCAATGAGCACAGAGGCGTGGGCACCGCAGAGCATACCTGGTTGCAAAAGGGGAATCGAGGAGACAAAGCCGGTAACCCCTCTCTCCCGCTTGGCCAACGGCGCCCTGGTGTTAGCATGCCACACTCGAATCGCACCGTCAGCTGACTTGGATTCCAAAACCTTGCCGTCTGGCGAGAATGCAACGGAGCGAACCGAGTCTTGATGACCTTCGAGCGGTTTCCCCAGGGGAGTCCCGGTCCGAGCATCCCACAATCGAATAGCGCGGTCTTTGGATCCAGATACCAGAACCTTGCCGTCTGGCGAGAACGCAATGGAGAGAACCGAGCCAACGTGGCCTTTAAGCGGTTCCCCCAGAGGGGTCCCTGTCTGAGTATCCCACAATCGAATCCCGCGGTCGCTGGATCCGGATGCTAAAACCCTGCCGTCTGGTGAGAACGCAAGGGAGCGAACCCAGCCAACGTGACCTTCGAGCAGTTCACCTAGACGCGTCCCTGTCTGAGCATCCCACAACTGGATCGTGTGGTCCCTAAACCCGGATGCCAGAATCTGACCGTTTGGCGAAAACGCAGCGCAGAGGACCGATTCCTCGTGATTTTCGAGTGTTTGAATCAGAGGGTTTCCAGTCTGAGCATCCCATAATTGAATCGCATCGTCCGTGGAGCCGGATGCGAAAACCCTACCGTCTGGCGAGAATGCAACGGAGCAAACCCAGCCATCGGTACCTTCAAGCGGTTCATCCAGAGGGGCTCCGGTCTGAGCATCCCACAGTAGAATTGTCCCGTCCTCTGATCCGGATACGAGAACCTTGCCGTCTGGCGAGAACGCAATGGAGAGAACCGAGTCGCCGTGACCGTCGAGCGGTTCCCCAACAGGGGTCCCAGTCTGAACATCCCACAGTCGAATCATGTGGTCGCTAGATCCGGATGCGAGAACCTTGCCGTCTGGCGAGAACGCCACTGAGAGAACCCAGCCGTCGTGACCTTCGAGCGGTGTCCCCAGAGGGATCCCGGTTTGAGCATTCCACAGTCGAATTGTCTGGTCGCTGGATCCGGATGCCAGAACCTGGCCGTTTAGGGAGAACGCAATGGAGTGAACCCAGTCATCGTGACCTTCGAGCGGTTCCCCCAAAGGGGCTCCTGTCTGAGCCTCCCACAATCGAATCGTACAGTCGCTAGATCCGGATGCGAGAATCTTGCCATCTGGCGAGAACGCAACGGCATGAACCCAGCCATCGTGACCTTCGAGCGGTCCACCTAGAGAGGCCCCGGTCTGAGCATCCCACAACCGAATCGTGCAGTCGCTGGATCCGGAAGCGAGAACCTTGCCGTCTGGCAAGAACGCAACGGAGAGAACCGCATCCTCGTGACCTTCGAGTGGTTCCGCCATTGGGGTCCCGGTCTGAGCATTCCACAACCTAACCGTGCGGTCGTCGGATCCGGATGCTAGAGTCGAACTGTCGGATGAAAACGCGACTGCAAACACGGGGGCGCCAGTGGATATTGTCCATAGATTGCGTGGCCAAGCCAATGGTTGGACACCGCGTATGGTTCGAATTTTTGCATGCTCTCCATACAACTCCCATAACCTTGTCTTTTCTGGACAATGCGGGAGGGCCGAAACATAAATGTGCAATGACCCAAACGAAATTGGCTCCGAGAACGCGGTGATGAATCGCCGGGTATCACCCCACAAGGTGGTGAGCAGCTTGGATTCCAAGGTCTCCGCGGGGTATTGCTGTGGGCATGGGTCAGTTCATGTCGCGGCCTTATAAGACTACTTCCAGACAAAAAGACTTACCAGGAGCCACTGATGCACAAGCTTCGCTGTAGTTATTGCCTCGGCTGTAGCTCCTACCAGACTCATCACTTCGAGCCAGTACAATAGCTTCTCTTTGCTGAATATTTCGAAGTCGGACAGTTGGCTACCGCAACCATCTATTTTCAGCCCCGACCACTGCACTCCCTCGATCAAATGAATATGCCATGCCATACAGCAGTAGCGCAGTGCTGAAGATAGCTTTATTTCAACAACACTCTGAATCTCTGAGTTGGCCTTTGAAAGGTCTGTCAAGCCGCAGACGTTCTCCTTCAGACCTTGGATCATGAGGCGCAGGCAGAGGCTTGCTGATCGTTTATGATGCTGAATCTTGTCAATGTAATATATTTCGTCTTGACATCTTTGCTTGTTGAGCAGAAGATCTCGGATTGAGGCGTGGACCAGGGGCATTGGTGCGATGGGCGAAGGGGGGATGAGGAGGAGGGCGTCGAGGTCCGAAAAAATCTCCTCTCGCAGAAACTGAATGATATCATTTTGTCCCTCCAAATTGTTGATATTCTTGTCCCTGTACAGAGTAGCCATTACCTGGAGGGAGACGGGATACGGGGCTACCGCCAGGGTTCCAAGTACCCAGCGCAGGAGCTCTTGCCTCGCTCGGTCTTGCGCGACTTTGCGGAACGCCCTTGAGAGAATTTGGTGGTAAAGGTTATCAAGCCCACTCCACGACGCTGGCTGCTTGACCAAGTCACGCAACCGGTTGACCGGCGACCCGTTGCTAATGTAGGTTACTGCTGTACTGACCCATTGAAACAAGCCTTGGGCCATCTCTACTAAGCGCCCGATGTCATCGGACGAAGGCCACTCTTTTGGAAGTCGATAATTCTCCCTGATCTGCTTGCAAGCATGCTTGATGAAGCGTGTAAGGTCGTTCCCTATACCAAGCGCAGAGTCCAGGTCCTCTATATGCCGGTTTCTGAGTCGGAGAGCGTGAAGAAGCGGTGCCTCTGGGCGACATGTGAGCAGGAATTTGATATTGGTAGGAAGTGATGAGGAGTGTTTATTGATGAGCTGGACAAAGTCTATGGCGTCATTGGGGTTATCGCATTCGTCAAGAGCGTCGACGATAATAAGCACGGTGTGCTGCCGATGGCTCAGTGTTGCAAGGGGCGCAACCAGCAGAGTCTTGAACTGAATGTCAAGTCGTTGTTCTGCCATGTTCGGGTTTTGTTGCACGCTCCCCAACACTGCATTCCTGACCTCTGGGACCAGGCTTTTCCCAAGCTGTCTTGCGAGAGCACAAACAAGCTGTTTGTTTAGGGTGTTCTGGCCCCGACGGAAGTGAAAGATCGCGCAGGAGGCTCGGTACTCCCAGCTGTGAGCTACGGTTGAAGCAATCGTGGATTTGCCGCCGCCAGCCGTCCCACGAATCCAAAGCACCCGGTTGGCGCTGGACGAATATCTGATCCAGTTGTCTATGCGATCCAGCGTCGCAGTTCTGGTTCCAGGGAAGCAGAGGACATCCTCGATCGCAGTTCCTTGTGCTGCATGCTTTCCATCTCCCAGGAAGTTAAGAAGCCGACGCATGTGTTCCTGCTGTGACCCGGTGTCTTCTACACAAAAAACTCGTCATCGCGCTCGCTCCCATTCAGTGCAGGGAACTTACCGAGTTCGGTTAAAAGACAAGTAGCGCCCAGACTGACAAGTAGCTTGTATTGAGGCACGTTAGCTAATAGAGTTAGCGTCGATTATTTAAGACTAACCTCGACTACCTCCGACACTTTCCGGATCGTTCCTTGGCACCCTGTAAGATGTGCCTGATCGGATGACACAAACGCATCTCCCCAAACCCCGGGAGAACGTAATTCCTTGATATTTCCATGGATGCACTGAAGTTCGCTGAAAGGGGTATTAGCGTGCATATCGTTCATATTCAGGGATAAACACCATTCGTACCGTTGTATGTCACCAACGAGGTTAGGAATCTCATCTTTGTGCTGGTTCAATCTTTCCTCTACGTATTGAACAAGAGTTACGAGCTTCCATGAGCTGGACTCGAGGCTTTTTGCTGTGCCTTTGCTCTTATCCATGTTCTGGCAAAATAATGTTAGCGGTAAGCGATGGAGGCAAACCTTTCGAGTGCACCTGAACTATTTCAACTAGATCTAACCCTACTTGGGCGACGGCTCCAATGTATCTTCCGATGACCGGAATTGTTTTTGACCTTCTTTCAAGGCGTTTCAACCTCTCCCGAGCTACGACCGAGACGTTTTCCTGGATCGAATTCCGCATTCCGCTCGCCTCGGTCATACTTGGGGATGTGTATCCCATGACAACAGGATTAGAGGTGAGCGAGTGTGTGGGGCCCTGCTGGGGTGCACTTGGAGACTAATTTGACGGCGTTAGCTGGAGTGCGTGGCTGGATGCGATACTAATAGCGAGAAGCGAAGGCTCACATCAAGCTCCATGCTCGAGGATGCTCCACCGCAATCGTCAGTTACTGGCGGAAGAGACGACGGATTGGATTGCTCGTCTATCATGTGGCCCAACAGCTAGAGAATCCAAATGCAACGGCTTAGTGTGTGGGTTTGAGTCAATGACCATGTGAGTGAGCTTACCTCCAACAGGACCTCCCGCATCGTAGGGCGTGCAGTCGGCTTTTTGTCCCAGCAACGGCGCATGAGCGTCCAAAGAGGATCATCAGCTGGCAGATTCGGGTGATGCGCTGGTTTGGGTGGTTGGTCTTGCATTACGCGCCGGACAATGACTTGATCGGCTAGACCATAGAATGGAGCCTTTCCGCTCATAACCTAGCGCAAAGTTCCAGCTTGACATCAACGCCTATTTTTTACGGTCAATCGGCGGGGACTCACAGTTAAAATGAGACCGCCGAAAGCGTAGACATCGCTTTCCAAGCTCGGGTTCTGACCGGCAAAGAGTTCGGCTGCTGTATACCTTAAGGGTCCTTTCGCAGTTTCGCTCGATGTATATCCGCTGTGTCCCATGAGATCGTGCAGAACCCCGCGCAGACCGACATCGGACAGCGCGGGTCCATGCCGATCATTAATAAGCACGTTTTCTGGTTTAATGCCGGCGTGGCAGATTGGCGGGGTCTTTGAATGAAGTTGTTCGAGTCCAAAGGCTGTTTGAAAGGCCTACCAAAAGTACAAATGGACCGATGTTTCGAGTGAGAAGGGCGAAAAGAAGCGAGCGTACAAGACGAAGCTTATCGCATCTCGAGAGGCCCGGGTTCGCTCGTAGATAGTCTTTCAAATTGCCATGACGGCACCAAAGGCTGACGAGACGTGGCTGAGGCTGCAAACGATAGCCAAGGACAGGATGAATGTTGGGATGCGATGTCTGGCTCCAAACAAAGGCTTCCCGTTTGAGGCGCTGTGTACCATTGGAAATTGATATGTGATACGTTAAAAAGGTCCAGTTCAAGCCACCTACCGCGTCGACTTTCATCTTGAGCGCTTGCTGTCCGTCTTTCGGGATGAGAGCCTTGAGTTCTTTGACAGCCACCTCAATTCGCTCTCCTTGCGGATTTGTCCAGAAGCCATGGTAGATATCGGCGTAATCGGTAGTTATTTCGGGGTGATCAGGAACTTCTAAGACGCCCGGGAGTTCTTCAATCGTCTCAAGAAACGTGAACGGTCGGCCTGGTTGAACGAGCGATCCCGTGTCCATAGATGTAAGAGTTTGAGTCTGAGTACAAAGTAGCTTTTGTATATCGCTATTGCGTTATATTGGAATCAGCAAAGCTATCCGGGTGGGCGCCCGCCTTTTGCATCGCGAAAATGCGATTTCTCGTACCTTTCTGATTCCAGCTGAGGCTCGATAAGAAGCAAGGGAAGGGGTATGGTAATGGGTGGGCACCAAGGTCGGAGTTATAAGCGTTGGCCGATGGTTGAAGAGGCTTGGTAGAAGAAACGTGTTTGTCCTTTTCTACGGAACCGACGCTTTCCACGTGAGGGCGTTTCAGCCTACCCCGGGCTTCGAGGTGTATAACTAGTTTGGGAGTTTGCACCCAACGGATTAAGGCTATTAATGGGATCGTAATAGCCTCTGTGGTGAGCGACATTTCGGGTTCGTCCGAGCTCAGAGAGGCAACTCCGATCCTTTGCTTTTCTTCACATCGACGTTAGAACTTTTTCTTTCTTCGTGGTAAGTTTAGGTAAAATGCGATCATAGATAGATATGGGGACGTACGTTTGGGATCACCATCCCTAAACGGGCCTTTACCACGGGAAGGACACCGATCGGTATTGCATCAGATAGAAATTCTATTGAGTTGAACACGTGCGGCAGAGCAAAAAGGATCCTGGAGTGCGTTGCATAAAACATTGGACCCTAAGCTAACAGCGGATGCTGGAGAAATTCCGTAAATCCGTCGCCCGAGAGCAGTGCGATTGACCATGCGGCGTCTGTCGGGGTTCCACAAGAGTCCTACCGGGTGTTATAGAGAAGAGATGGTTCCAAGGTATTCGCTTGCTTGGCAGAGTTGAAGACGACCAAGCACCTCAGACCACGAGCCGGCATATAATCGTTACTGCCAGGCTTTGCAAATTGCTCGTGGTCCAGATTAGCATCACAGCCTCTTGAAGAAGGATGAAACTGCGGGAACAGAGATGCCTGGCGGAGGTACGGCGGGTCTTGGATCGCAAGGCCACCGCAAGGCTTGGCCCTCAACACCGTTGACCCGGGGGAAGAAGAAGCTTGATTGCGGACCTTAAAAACATACAAAGTAGGGAAATAGCATGTGCGCAGACGGTGTCGTTATGGGATAGGTTGTTCGAGGTTGGCGAGGGAGGGACGATTTGGGGTTTCGACCAGAGGCAGCGCTAGCGTAAGTTAGCTGCTCAGTGAACGTGCCCTATTTGTTTTGAATATAGATTAGACATCGGCATCGATCACGCGATCACTTTTGTCTGTGCCGAGAAAGTGAGCGATTCTGACGATGGGTGTAGCGTCATCAAGGATGGATAGACGATTGAGAGAATCCAAAGCTGAACCGTGGGGCCAGGCAAGGCACGAGGCAGAGTGCCAGATCTCTGGAACGACAATTGCAATATTTGCGCAGTCGACAATTTCCTCTCGTACCACAGGGACCTCCTCCCCATTCAATACTTTCTTGTGCATACGTGACCGACGTCATAGCCATCGAACGCATGAACGTCTATATATGGACCGAAGCTTGTGTGCCTTCCGCATTTCACGTGAAATTCAGGGAATGGAGGACAAGGACTCTATCCTAGCAAAGAGGCTTCAACCAATCCCATGTTCCGTAAAGATCGGAGACCCGAGAGAAGCGCCAGTTGCCCTCTGGACCGAGGAAAATGAACTCATGAGGCGTCCTATATCATGGGCCCGGGTCCCCCGTTCACGCCAGTCAGTCCACTGTCCAATCTACCCAGTTACAAGTCACGCACCGTGGTCGTCTGTCGATTTAAAACACGGACATCACTCACGCTCAAAGCACACATATGCTATACCCCTAATAATTGCATTAGCCCGCCAGCATGTACCCCTGTAGGAAAACACCCGACACACGCTTGTATTTCAGCGACGCGGGCTGCCGCCATTCCATCATCATGACGCTTGCTTAATTCTCCTTTTAAGCCTTCCAGAAGTATGGCCAACTTGCCTGTATTGCGTTCTAGTCGTTTAGCAAACTCTTCCGTCCCCCCCCCATGGCCTATTAAAACTGTGTCAGCAGAAGGAGAAACGAAATCAACCCCGGCCATTGACTATACCTGAACTATTTCAACCAAGGCAAATCCCGCCTTCACCGCAGCTCCAATGTATCTCCCCATAATGGGAACCGCTTTGGAGCTCACCTCCAAGCTGTTGAATGCCTTCTGGGCCACGAGCAATTCTCCTCCTCGGATGGGTTCCCACGTGCACGTTCCCGCCCCTTGGGCCGTGCTCAACTCGTCTCCCGAGTCGAGCGGATTAGGGGCGAGTAAGGCTAAGATCCTACCTTGCCGCGGTCCACCAGGAGTCTATATGGGATGATTTCAGGTAATGCCCGCAATTGGATGAAAAGCAGGGGCTTACGTCAAGGTCCATGTCAGAGTAGTCGCTCCCGCCATCGTCATCGTCAATCGCCGGCGGAAGATAAGGTCCTGACGATGGATTAGATTGTTCATGGCCAATATTTCCCCATAGCTAGGTCAGACGAGCATAATCCTCAGTACTTGAATTTGCGTGAAAACGTCATGAAGACTCACCTCTTTTAGAATTTCGGGCATCGTAGGCCGGGTCGCTGGGCGTTGATCCCAGCAACAACCCATTAATTTCCAGAGAGGGTCGTGAGATGATATACCAGGATGGTCCTTTGATTTATGTGGTTGACTTCACATTACACGACCAAAAGTACCTCGTTGAGGAAGACCGTGGAATGGGGCTTGCCCGCTCATGACCTGATGCAAACTATTGGCTCAATACGCCTCCCGCGCCCTTATTTGCACACACGCTTACTTACGGTCAATATTAGACCACCAAAATCATAAACATCAGTCTCCAGATTCGGTTTCTGCTCAAGGAAAAGCTCTCTCGCCATATAAACGAAGGTTCCCTTCGGGGTTTCGCTAGTTGTAAACCCGCCGGGAACACCTAGCTCTTGCAGAGCCCGACTCAGGCCAAAATCGGAAAGCGCGGCTTCGCCCCAATCGTTTATCAGCACATTTTCTGATTTTATGTCAGCATGTCAGGTGGGAGGGATCCGCGAATGAAGATGTTGGAGGCCACAATCAATTTGATGGATCTGGTATGGTATGATGAATGATATTGTAGGCAAAGCCCTATCAAAGCGACGTACCAGTCGGAGCTTTTCAGAGCGAGAAAGACCCGGGTTACTCAGAAGGTAGTCTTCCAAATTGCCCTGACGACATCAAGGGCTAATGAGCTGCGGCTGGGGTTGCGAACGGTATCCAAGGAGAGGGTGTAGGTTTGGATGTTTTGTCTGGCTCCAAAAGAAGACTTCATGTTTTAGGCGCTGAGCACCGACAAATGCCAGGATTAATATATATGCACTGAGTGCAGGTAGTCGACAATACGGACCGTCTCTGCTTTCTTAATCATCGACTCCTGTCCACTCTGCCTGGTCCTCGGGACAAGAGCTCTGAGAGTTTTGATGGCCACTTCAACTCTTTCGCCTTGACAGTTCGTCCAGAAACCATGGTAGATGTCCGCGTGACCAGTAGTTATCTCCGGGTGATCAGGAACTTCGAGAGCCCCGTCCGGTTCTTCGGCGGTCTCCGGGAACGTGAATCCCCGTTCTGGTTGAAAGAGTGACGTATTTTCCATGAGAAAGAGGTATGGGTTTGGGTCAGATTACCTTCCAGTTGCCCGAGCTACTTTGACCTAGCGGGGCTAAATACGTATGAATAATTACGATCTTTCTTACCTTTCGACTTCGATTTCGACTGAATATGCAGTTGAAACAGGATATTTGCTGGTGCGAGGGGCAAGTCAGTGATAGTTGGATGTTCAACTGCGCCTACAAGGAACAAACGTGTTTGTTCTCGGTGAAGTGCCGAACGCCTTCAACGTTTTCGAAGCTCAATAATCGGCAATTGGAACGACTGCCACGAGACGGCACGCATGATATGATTCTGCCTGCAAGGCGTTCTGTGAGTAACTTCACCCGGTCCTTGGATTGAGCGATTCGTTCCTTCGCCTTTCTTCACGTCGACATTGCCATTGGAGGAGGTGGGAGATTTAGGAGAGATGGTCTGGTGCAAAATCAGGAACAATATCTCGGATCACCAGAAATCGCTGCGCGGCTCGGATCTAATAGACGTTCTGGGTGCGCTAGCGTTGGCTTTTGATATATGCGATGAGGACTTGTTAAGGACCATCAAGGGAAATCGGCAGGGTTCTTAGAAAGTGCGCAAGAATCTTGGCAACAAATCGAATAGAGATTCCGCCGGATTTGAAGGGTACAACAAAGAACCTGGGACCCGGAAAAGTGTTTTACATCCCGACAAGTGATATAAATATCGACACCGGTGGTGAGGGCTTGGCCTGGTCACTGCTTGAACACCATCTTGCCCTGAGCCTTTCGAAGGGCCTTCTTGCGTTCCTTTTCTTCGTACTGCAAGCATGAGCTAAGGTGTAAGCATCCCAGTCCCAAATAAATGGAGCGTTATCACGTACCTTGCGTTGCTGTTCAGTAGTCATGCCCGCGAGTTTCTCTTCCTCAGCCTTACGCTTGGCAGCGCGCTTTGCTTCTTCAGCCTGGATGAGTGATGATGAATCAGACGCCACCAAACGCAAATTAATGAGGAGTCAGGACTTGCCGCTTCCTTTTCATCCTCGGTGGGTTCCGCAAACTCCTTGGTGAGGGTAGCATCCAGTTCAGTTCGAGCCTTGATGAGTTTTCGGGCAACGTGCTGCGGCAGGAAGGTTGTTAGAGAGAAACTCGTTGCTCAGTACTGAGGTGATAACTACCTCGTCCTTGAAGGTTGGCTTGGTGTCCAACCAGTCAATCAACTCGAATACAGCCTGAACCAACGGAATAGTGACGCCGGACTCGGACTTAGGAGGGAGATTGAGTGAAAGAATGACATGTCGTTCCTTTTTAGAAGCTGGGATGGGGCCGGTGACTGGTCGTTTTTCAGGTTGATCGGTGATCTAACGTGACATGGATGTCAGGAAACGTAATGTAAGACGATAGAGCATAAGTGTGAAAATACGCACGACGAAAGACCTAAAGTATCGGTTGATAGTAGGGTCCGAAAGCTTCGAGAGGAATTTGGTTCCCGCAGATGACTTAAGAACGAGTTCCGTGACGTCAACATGTTCTGACATGAGGCAAGCGTTGGGCGGCAGCAAGGAGCTCTCTGTTGTTTTGGTGAAATAAGTCTAGAATTCCCAGGTGGATATTTAGTAATCGGCACTTGTGCACAAATTAGACACATACCAAGTCAAAGCGCTCTTTGCGGGTCTGCTTGATGTGGTACTTGGACACGATACCGAAAACGAAGGCTGGGGCAGATTCGGCGGAGAGCTTGAAATTCAAAGTCACTACGTCATCTCGAGAGTATTCCAAGTCGACCATCGACCATCCGAATTCGTAGGCGGCCTGCAGGATGTCCTGGCGCGGGAACAGATCAAAGACAGTCTGGAGGTATGCTACGGCTCGGCGACCACTCGAGAAGACCATGTAGTCTGTAGGACCATCAGCTAGAATATGGTCTTCGCTTCCAGGTCTCGCAAATTGGGCTTGGTAGAGAGCGACATGAGCTTTCACCCTTTGAAAAAGTGGGGTTTGCAGAGTAAGTACTTCCGCAGCTGACAATTTTTTCGGCACAGCGAATCCCAGCTTACCATGAGCCCACCCTCGTCGAATTGAACCTGGTTCCAACAATACCGGAGATCAAGTAAAGGAATACGACCGCGAGGATCATTCCTTCGACCTTGAACTCGGCCGGCCGAAAAGTGATACGGCCGTATCTGAACTCCAGCCCCTCGTAGCCCTCTCTTGGGAAGTCCGCTGGGCTGGGGGATAGGAGTTGAGCGATACTCCCAGGTCCTAGTTTTGAAACGACGTCCATGGATGTAACGAGTGAAGGGGATTACCGGCGGGAGTGGTGGAGGGTGCAAGGTGGAGAAGAGATTGCGACCGCCTCTCAGAATCATGGCCACGTGCTCAAATGTCAGTCTTTCGACATACGCTTTGGACTCTGCCAATCCCTTCCTGTGGCGACTTTCCTTTCATTCACCACCCCAACTCCCTTCATCTACCCCTCTAAACCGGGCCACTTCCCTACTATATTCCCCGTAATACCCAAATGCATCGTGGACGTGCCTCCATCACCTCCACTGCTCCAACCAATATCGTCGACGCCCGGTTCGACGCAGACTGCAGTATATTCGCTACATCAACACCACATGGCTTTGCGGTATACAAGACGAACCCTTTAAAGCTGATACGAAGAAGGAGTACGTTATCCAGTCTATGCCCTATCCGGCGCTGTGGACTGGGCATGCCTGTCATTGGGACAACGGACCTCATGCAACGCTTTCTCCTTCTATTGTAGATCTGACCGGCACCATCAGCAAGATCCTTCCTTTGCACTCCACCAACCTAATATTCCTCGTCGGTGGAGGCCGCAACCCGCAATACCCACCCAACAAAGTCATCCTATGGGACGAAGCTCTCGGACGGGTGGTCGGGGAAATCGAGTTCAGCGAGCAAGTTAGGGGTCTAGCATGCCGACGAGGAACGCTTGTCGTTGCCCTCAAGAGACGGGTGGTGCAGTTCGAGATTTCTCCGCAAGGCATCGTAAAGACCAGGGAATGGGATACCTGCGACAACGAACGAGGTGAGTTGCAGCGCGAAGCGGCTCTCGGGTTCCGGTCCAGATAAGCATGAACCACTCAGGGGCTACTCATACGCGTCCCAGAACGATCTTTGGCTGAGGCTGACGATGTTTCTCTTGAAACCTGAAACACAGGTCTTGTCGCTCTTGCCACAGCAGAGGGGTCGACTCTCCTCATCATGCCAGGACCGCCGGGACCGAACGCAGGTCACGTCCGGCTTGTCCACCTCAAGCCATGCCCGCCGAAACCACCTCCTTCACCTCCACCAAACACGGCTCCATCCAAGGAATCCACCTCTTCTTCAAGTTTTGCCCCTCCTCGAGATCCGGTGTCAATCATCAAAGCGCACACCACCTCGCTATCATGCCTGGCCGTGACGCGTTCCGGCCGATACCTGGCAACAACATCGTCACGCGGAACGTTGCTGCGGGTCTGGGATACTTTGAACGGGCAAATGGTCAGGGAGTTTAGAAGGGGAGCGGATCAAGCGTTCATTTACGGGATCGCGTTCCGACCGGACGAAGCTGAGATTTGCGTGTGGAGTGACAAGGGGACGATCCACATTTTCAAGATCCACGACTCTGAGGGTGCTGGGTAAGATTATATTCAAACGTGGTTTTGTGAGTCGTTTGAGGTGCTGTTACTGACTCATTGGTGACTCTTTTGACGCCTAGTAATCGCGTTTCGGCATTTTCGTCTTTATCAGCCTACCTGCCTAAATATGTAGGCTCGGAATGGTCGTACGCGGAGTTCCGCCTCCCATCATCATCCAAACACATCGCTCTCTCTGCGGCTTCTGCTGGTACCGTGATTCAGGCACCAGATCCAGACGCTGCGGAGGAAGAGAAAGCGACCGTAGGCTGGATCCAAGTCTCTCTGCCGCCGAGTATACCTCCGCCACCTCCTTTGTCTTCTTCACCATCATCGAAATCTTCTAGACGGCCTTCCTCGTCTTCCTCCAAACCCGGCACCCCTCAGCAACCGCCACAGCCCAAGACCGAGTACCAACTCATTGCGCTCGCATTCTCAGGTGGATGGTACCGGCTCTCTCCATCACCCTCATCAACAACTGCATCGTCGTCTCGCTCGTCTTCGTTTGGTGAAAGTGGGAGCGTTGGGCGACCTGGGTTCTTCCGAGGTTCTCCGTCTGTCGCATCCTCTAGACCGACGGAGAAGGGAAAGGAGAGGGCACATAACCAAGAAAGGGATGAAGGGAAAGCGCGGCGGAAATGTCAGATCCTAGAGTACAAACGGTTTGGAGAATGGGATGGGTGGTGATGAGTGATGCTATGTCGACAGCTATAGGTTTTGTCGCTATTGGTGAGAGACCAGCCACCGCCCGCTTTAATTCATTGCTCACTGCCACCGCAGTCCATATATTCCCCCGTTCATCTTTTTTTAAATTCTTCCCAGACTTCATCTCGGTCACCGTTGTCTAGACGCCTCTTGTGTTCTCTTCATTTCATGGTCTCATCGGTTCATCACTACCTTTCCCTCCTGCACTTCGCTCTCAATCGCATGTACTTGTCTCGGCTATCGCTTCCTTCTTGTTTCGTTTCATGTCTCAGGTTTCCGTCTGCAATCATTACTCGCATTATTCCATAGTGTACATTGTCTGTCTCCTAAATGATTATCCGGATTGACCTGGACGTCTATTATAGGTAGATGGCGGAGCATTGTGGCTCATGGTTGCCCCAGTCCATTGTATGCAAGCTGAAATGAACCCGGGCAGGGGTTGCGTTGGGGGCTTGGGTGGTCGAGAGGAACCATTTAGGGAACCACAATTCGGATCCTGGACTTCAGGTGCTTGATGCCATATACTGTAAGTCAGCGAATGGGGAAGCCAAACCGGTAAAGGACCTACCTGAAGAAGATCTAATTACGGGACGTAAATTGCCTCGCCCTTGTAAGTCAGCCCATCCGGATCAAGGACGTGCTCTCGAAGTCTTGCCGAAAGGTCGCCGATGACCGCTTTCCCTCGTTCCATTCCTCTCCAGGACGATGTAATACTCCATGCTTCGGCGCAGGCCCTGCTGGTTTCATTCAGAGTTTCCAGCTCGAGCTCCTCTTTACGATGAAGAGCAATTATAACTAAAACAATTCAAGCCTTCAGCTTCTTGGCCTTGAGTAGGAAACAAGTATTTAAAAAACACCGCTCACCTTCGCACAGCCGGTTCAGCCCCAAAGCCCATTGATTAACGCCGTCTGCGGCGTTTGGGTGGACTGTTGAGTCCACAATAAGGTACGAAGGCGAAAGAGCAATGAGCTTCCGAAGGTCCGCTTGAACGATCGACCCTCCGTTCTGCGTCATGTTGGACAGCACTTTTAAAGCCGTTTCGTTGAAATTGAGACCTTTGCCAATGGGCGGTGTGGCGGCGTCGGGCATTGGTTTGACCTTTTTGTTCAGGCCCCCTGGCAAGTCCAGTAAACAGACTTCTCCCAAAATTGACTCTGAGTCTAGCCTGGTCTTTATCAGAGTGTCGTGAGCGGAACCCCGGTCTTTTCTTTGGGCGTCGATCAGTGGCCAGGAATGGTGTGGGGATTTGCATGAACCGAACCGCGGGAAAGTTTGGCGTTTGCTCTAATTTAGGCTCGAACCGCGTCGTTCAGGTCAGTGTGCAGTCATTCGCGTCTTGGCCTCGAAAATCGGAACGTAATTGTACACTACGCGGTGTAAAGTACTATCAGCTGAGCTATCCGAAGATAGAGCGGGGTAGATTCCCTTCCTGGTGTTGTGGGCCTGTGTGGTCCGCGACACCCTATCTATCATCCACGGGAAACGGGAAACTGCTGACCGCCAGACATCCTTCCCCCGGGCCGGTACGATCTGCTTTAAGACAGCTGCCCCGTGCATTAATATTCGTGCTCGCCATCATATCAAGATGGCGCACAAATAGAGACTCGGTGGCTATTAATTTTGAGGCTTGCAGTCGTCAATTTCGAGATACTGCACGCATTCGGTTGATATTAGAACCTTGGGAAGGTGAAGCGAGTCCAAATCCTCGGACTGGGAAGTTAACGAGTAGAGCTCGCCCCCCGCATGCCTCGACGGGTGCGAAGCAACTTCTGAGATGATGCTAGATGGGGGAAGATATCCCGGAGTTGGCGGATTGCAAGGCTTGATCTCCGCGGGCGAAGATGGGGCTTTCTCCAAATACAAAGCTCCGTAATCAAATCTCTTTTTTGGTCCCGATCTCCCCTTCACCATCCCGTGCCCCATCAGCCTCTCTCCCATCTCCCTTATAAGTCTAGGTAAGTACTCGACCATTTTCTTGTTACTGCAATGTCTTCCTCGCTGCCAAAGCCAGTCCATGACACCATCGACCGCGCCATCGACACTGTTCGCTATTGGACTGGTCAGACTGATTCCACCCTCGTTTCGTCCAGTCCCACCACCACCACCGATCAATCTAAGATGGCACATCTAGGACACCACCGCAGGGAATCCGGTCTCATCCCCTCGATGTTAGCTCATTCGCATGAGCTCCAGTCGAATACTTTGATCGTTGGTCAGTCATGCGCGTCATAATTCTGTTCAGGGTTGCACGCTCAACGCATTTTTATCACCCTGTAGTTCTCGGCGCCTCTGGAGATCTGGCAAAGAAAAAGGTTCGCATTTACCACGATATCCGGATCGCTCGTTTGACATGTCCCGAACGACTGGTAGACCTTCCCCGCGCTCTTTGGGCTCTATCGAGAGGGCTTCCTGCCCAACGACCTCCACATTGTTGGCTACGCTCGGACAAAAATGGACAAGGAGGAGTTCCACAAGCGTGAAGTATCCTACATCAAGAACCCTGCCAACGACGAAGAGGTAACGAAAAAGATCGAGGCTTTCCAGAGCATCAGCACGTACTTTGCCGGCGCATACGACAAGGACGAGGACTTCCAAGGTCTCGAAAAGCACCTCCAAGAGATTGAATCCCAGTATCCGACTGAGGAGAGAAACCGGATATTCTACTTCGCTTTGCCTCCGAGCGTCTTCTTGGACGTTGCAAAGGGCCTTAAGAAGAACAACTACTCGGAGAGAGGCGTGAACCGTATCATCGTCGAAAAGCCCTTCGGAAAGGACCTTGAATCATCTCGTCAAATGATGGTCACGCTCAAGAAGGAATGGCAGGAGGACGAGACCTTCCGAATTGATCATTATCTTGGCAAGGAGATGGTCAAGAACATGCTGGTCCTACGGTTCGCCAACATCGCATTCAGCGCAGCTTGGGACAAGAACTCGATTAGCAATGTTCAGATTACGTTCAAGGAGCCATTTGGCACGGAGGGCCGTGGCGGGTACTTCGACGAGTTCGGTATTATCAGAGATATTCAGCAGAACCGTGAGTAGGCTCTGGCTTTTACACCTGCACCTCGTGCCCCCAGCTCATTTCTTTTGACAGATCTTCTCCAAGTCTTAACAATCCTAACCATGGAGCGGCCCGTTTCGTTCTCGGCCGAAGACATCCGTGATGAGAAGGTGCACTCCCTCATCACTGTTTTATCTGATAAGGGTTATCTCTCAACAAAAGTGCTTACGAAACTTTTTGACTGGGGGGTTTTTAGGTGAAGGTTCTCCGTGCCATTCCACCCGTTGAACAGAAGGATGTTCTTCTCGGCCAATATGTCTCGGCCAACGGCAAGCCAGGGTATTTGGATGACGACACGGTTCCTAAGGGCTCCGTTTGCCCGACGTTCGCCGCCCTCACTCTTTGGATCAACAACCCTCGATGGGAAGGTGTTCCTTTCATCTTAAAAGCAGGAAAAGGTAGCACTCACGACCCGATACAACGGGGATCATTAGACTGATCCTTCATTTCCCCTCAGCGTTGAACGAAGCGAAAGTCGAAGTCCGTATCCAATACAAAGACGTGACCTCTGGCATCTTCCGCGACATCGCTCGCAACGAACTCGTCATCCGAATCCAGCCTAGCGAGGCCGTGTACATTAAGATGAACGTCAAGACACCCGGCTTGGTCACTCGTGCTATGCCATCCGAGATGGACTTGACCTACAAGAGGAGATTCACGGATACTAAGATTCCTGAGGCTTACGAGGCGCTCATTCTGGACGCGTTCAAGGGAGACCATTCGAACTTCGTTCGAGACGATGAGTTGGACGCTGCGTGGAAGGTGCGGACGGCTCTCCGATGGTCTTACAGAAGTGAAAGCTGATGCCTTTGGCGGTGGCTTCTCCAAGATCTTCACCCCGATTCTTCATTGGATCGAGGGCAAGAAGGGTCCAAGTCCCAGACCGTCTCCTTATCCCTATGGCTCTCGCGGACCGAATGAGCTAGAAAATTTTATTACCGGGTACGGCTATAAGCGAGTTGAGACTGGCTAGTGAGTGTACTCTCCTCTATCCCATAGGCACCCGCACATTGGCTCACACATCCTTTACAGCGTCTGGCCTATCACGAACGTCGCAAACTTGTAAATTTCGTCCTTGCTACTCAGATGTTCTTGAAACTGTAGTTGTGTTTAATGGATATTGCAGCAGTGGGCATCGTGGAACCCCTCGTATTTCTTTATCATGAGAGTTGATCTCTTGGAACCATACTCGACTGAACTCCGCAAGGAGTTCGAACAACCCGCAGCAAATGGAGGGCTGAGCAGGCGACGGACTACTCTCGTCGAAACGAACAAAATGGGAAGTGATGGACATAGTGCTGATTAGAACGATTCCAATCAACGATGTGCATCCTTTGCAAAGACTTTAGGCGAGCATAAAGACACATTAGCATCATGTTCCACTAGCCTGCGCTGTGATAGTCTCAAAAGACGCTTAATGCTATAAAACTGAAGAGCGAATGTGAAGGGACTTCAAGCTAGCAATCGCGTCACCGTTCCCTCAGTTCTTCAGGCTCCCACTTCAAGTCGTCGTTCGCTCCCTCCGCTCCCGTAATCTCCATGGCATCTTTGGTCCTGAGTCTCTGCGCTCGTAATGTCGTCTCCAAAGCCCCCGCACTCCGATCTAACGCACTCATTCGGTAGTTCAGCCGCTTGCCGGTCATCAGCAATTCTTCAATATGGGTTCGAGTTTGTCGGCTAGTGGTGCTGAGTTGTATTGCGCGTTCATCGACTTGGTCGTACGCTAAGGCGAGTTCGAGCTGCTTGCTCTTGAGGGCATCGTTCGTTCGTCGAGTGGCGTCAAGGAGAGTCTACATAAGCATATGGGGATGGTTAACGGTAATCGCGGGAGAAAGAGAATCTTGATGCGGACCTGAAGAAGCTGTGCGACCCTCTCCATGTCTCTTTCCTTTGCTTGCAAGTCAAAATAGGCTGAGCAAAGGTCGACGTCGGCTTCCATGCGCTCGTGCGCGAGGACGTGGTAGCCCTGGTACTCTGAAAGGTGACTGATGCTATGTCTCCTAAAACCGGGCTCCTCTTAGTATGGCTATTAATACTAGTGGAAGAGGGTGACCGAACCTTTCAGAGTCTCCAGGACGTCGTTTCTTCGGCGGCTTTCTCACCCACCAGTCCACCTCTGGAGTCTTGAACGAAGCGCTTTCCTCACCACCACCGTAAACGTGGCTAATGTCGTCCTCAAGGAACCATTGATCTTCTGCATCGAGATCGTCTTCGTAGTCGCCAGTCAAGTTGCGCCGGCGACGGAATCGACGGTCCTGCCATTGCTCATCGAATCCACCAGCAAAAGTAGCCGGACGTTCCGTGCTATTCAAAAGTTGGCTACGAGAGAAAGAATCCACTAATCTGCTTGACGGAGGAGCGCTGGTGGGTGCTAATAGCGGAGAAGGGGCGATCGAAGCTATGGTTCAACCGTCAGTGCCGCGAAATTGGTGGATCTGAGGAAGTTGAGCTTACATGGTTGGGAAAGTGGGTCTTGATGGGGCGGGTTGAAGTCCAATCGAGAAGCTCTAATGGTAATCATAATTACAGCCAAAACTAGGCTTGGTTCGATGATAGTACTCACTCGGTCACCATCAATGAAGGCAGATTCTTGGATGAGGCGACTTCGGGAGACGCTGCAGCTTCGGGGTCAGACTGTACGTCGGTATTCTTCCTCGGCCTATTGAGGCCGAGTTCCACGAAGCTGAAAGAAACGGTTCAGAAACTACCACCTCCAAACTAAGAGTAGCACGCACCTGCTCCCGAAGAGTTTCCCTTTCCACAATAATCCAGGTACTCCAAAACCAGATCCGCCTTCTTCTCCATCGCTCTTCATTTGCTTTCCATCTATAGTATCCCTCCGCTTGGCCGCTTCGTTCCGTTCACGATCTCTGGCCCGCTCCTTCTGCACTTCGATCATCTCCTTTCCCCTCTCCTTTCGCTCCTTCTCCCTAATCCCAGCGTTCTTCTTGCCAGTCCACACATAGCGTAGGGAGTCGACTGCGCCAGCGCCTTCCTTGACAGTGGACCCCGACCCGGCGATGATCATTCTTGCAAGGATCTCCAGGTCCGTGACTGGGGTTTCCAGCGTTCCCAGGCCGGGTACGTGCATCGGTCTCTCTGTGTTTCCGTCCCTGTCGTCCGAGACTCCAGCAAGGCCGAGTGGGTTCCGAATGTTGGACGTAAGCGATTCAGACAGGTTGGAGGCCAAAGCGATCGAGTCGTCGATCTTGTGTTTGATGACGCGGTGGACTTTATACGGTTCGGGTGCGCGTACTTTGGCAGCGTAGACGGAAGTGATACGTTGAATGAGTTCTGCAGAGAGGTAAGGCGTTATCTTTATCTTGTGGTGATGTGGTGACTGGAGGCTAGACGTAGATGCGGTGGAAGAACTGTGATGATGCTGTTTGAATTGAGTTCGCTGATACAACCAGGGGCGAAAGAGGAGAAACGTAAGTCTGACTGAGCGGCATACCGAAACGGGGATCTTACCTGAAACGTAACAAGGGCTTCTACGAAGGCGGGCGGGTCTAAGAAGGGGTCTTTTGTCTGACGGAACCGCTT